>JAVJIF010033484.1:0-128080 GCA_038442645.1 Agave tequilana
GGAATAAAACAAAAATATTTTTCATGAAACATGAAATTCACATGATAGTCAACACTCAAAGTCAATGAAGCATGAATATGACTCATGAAAATAAAACATGAGTAAATAAGAAGGGTGAGTGTACAAATATAATGTGAAGAACATAATCATGAACGGTAGACAATAAGCTCAATAGAAATTCCTTTAAACATGAAAATCGTCAAAACTAAATTTTCATTAAAACATTTATACTTCAAGGCATATGTATATTTTGACAAAACAAGAAGGATACATACTTATCCCTAAACACAATTGAGTCCATAATAAAGATTTGCATGAAAAGCAAATGACTCAAGGGTATACATGTATATCTTAAGGTTTGGCAAAATAGACATATACATGAAGTGAAAACACATGATCATAAAACATGTCCAAGATGGGGAATACAAGTTAGAATGCATGAATCATCAAAACTAGGCTATTCTAGTACATTAACAAGCACAATGAGCATTTAAGCACAACATATAAAAGTCTATTTGTGGCTCACTAGATGTACAAGTATATATCCAAGTTTTAATGAAAACTAACATCCAAACATGTAATCAAATCATGAAGCATAAAACGAGACATAAACCAACATGATAAACATAAATACGATGTAAATGCACATGCATTAGAACTATGATATATATAATAGCTAAACAATGGTGAGAACACAAAATATGGGTCCATATATACATGCATGTCAATGATCTAATAATCATGGCATTTAACATACTAATCAAAACATGCTAAAACTCAATAATGTGGAAATCATGTAAATATAAACGGAGTTACAGATCGATATCAAAACCGATGAACGCACCTCTCTAGTTCTCCAAACCAAGGTGGTCCTCCCACCAAAACTACCTTGAAAATGATGCATCCAAATAGTCCTCATAAAGCTCGGAACGCATCCACCTCAAGGTACCATCGCTCTCACGTCATGCAGAGCCCACACCTACATCAAATAAAATAGGAGTGGTCTTTGGTACCCATACTCTTTTGGGTTCATGGGGGTTAGTACCTTTCCTAACCCAAACAAATTTAGTTGCTAAATTTTTCTCATGTATCTTATCATAGCAAAATTTAGCAAGGTGGCCCATACGTCCACAACGTGTAACAAGTGTACACATGAGCATACAAAGTGTGATGGATGTGACCGTGGGGAGCATGTGTATGTTGTGGTTTGTGTGCATGCAAAGATGAAACTTGTTTCTTTTGAAACATAGATTCCAAACGTGTATGGTTCAAAGCACAATGGCTCAAAGTGGAGCCCAAACAATCCATATCTTCTTTATCAATTTTATATCATTTTCAATTATAGAAGAAGTGGAGCATGCAATAGGTGAGCTAGAATGTGAAGCTACACTAGCATGGCAAACATGTGAATCAAATAATTTTTCAAACATTTATTTTCTTTAGAAAATGAATCTAGTCTTTTGAAATAGAAATAATCTTAGTTTTCAAAGAATCATTTTCTTTTAAAGTAAAAACAAGTTTTGAAGACAAGTTTTCATTTTCTTCAAAATATCTTTTCAAAATTTTATTTTCAATAAGGGCAAGTTCAAGTTTAGATTTCAATGAATCCCTTTCATTAGAAATCTCCACTTTCTCTTGCAAAACCAATTTTGAAAGTAAATCTTTATTTTCATTGTTAAGTCCTAAACTTTTCTTTTTCAAAAGATTATATTTTTCTAGCAATTTTTCACAAACAATAGAAAGTTCTTCATTCAAAGCATTAGGATCAACATAGTCATTACATGAAGAACTAGCATCATCACTATCTAATTGAGATTCCGATTATACCTCAAGGGAGTCATTCCCTTGGACCATATAGCATTGTTGCTCGGATTCTCCACTAGATTCATCCTCCGTTTGGATTGGCAATTCAAGCTTGGAGGTGGTCAACATGTTCCACACTGCAAAGGCGGAATCACAGTTAGAAACAATAGAAAGATATTCTTTATTAAGCGTGCTTCTAAGTGCCTCAAGGGCTAGTGCATTAGCCTCAATATGCTTGCTATTATTAGGAAAAGATTTCTTGGTAATAGCAAGGTAAACATGCAAGCCTAGGTTTTTAGGTACATGGACATCCTAAATTTTCACATGTCAATGTTGGAGACATCAAACATGGGAGGTGACAAGCAATCCATGAGTGAGTGTGTGTAAACAATATAAATGTGTAAATGCAAATGATAGATTAGCTAACTAAGATCACACTCCTAGGTGGTTAAACCAAATATCAGGAGCGTAGGCTCTTATACCAATTGAAAGTACACCTAGAAGGGGGTGAATAGGTGTACCACTAATCTAATGAACTAAATGCGAAAATTAAAACTAATTGCAACAACACTTAGTACAACCAACGAGTGTAGCTGAATTCCCGGTGAAGGGCTCTGGACTAACTCCTCTTGATTCCTCTGAATATGAGTTGAGGCGCTATATAAAGCTCTCGTGGTTAAGCACAAGTGAGGCACACACAAACAAGCCAAGCATATAATATGAATGAGCAATATGAAATGATGCAATGGCACAGTTAAGGAGAGAGAGAGTTAAGAGTCAATGGATCAAACGCAAACAATAAGATGTGGTTCGAGGTTCGAGCACTCAGCTCTACGTCCCCGCCTTCAGCGAGAAGGATTTTCAATCCACTAACTTGTCCACCTAGGACTCCCACACAGGGAACCTCCACCAAGGATTTGGGGCAATACAATAACCAGGAGTACCGAACTCCTCTCTCAACCAATACAACCTCTCACTAGAGGCAACACAAAACACCACCTCACACAAGAGGGGTAGGCCCTTAGCCAAACAACCACAATCCACCTTTTCACTAAGAGGGATACACAACCAATCTCCACCTCTCACTAGAGGGAGCCAACCACCACTCCACAATTAACCTCTACCCAAGAGGGATACAACAAAAAGAGGGTTACAACAAGGTGGTCTATCTCAACCACAAACAACTTTTCCCACAAATAAAAGATCTTATAGATAGGATAGGAGATATATCTCAAGTGTGAAAAACAAAGAGTTTAGAAATCAAAACTCAAAGAAAATGCTTAGGAAAACAACTAGAATAAGTTTGAAATGAAGATCAAAAGCAATATCCCAAATATCCAATTTTCTTTTATTTTTTCAACCCTTTAAATAAATAAAGATGAATCCCTTTTGGCTCTAAAACACTTTTGAAAACTTGTATAAAACACTTATAGATAGGAGAATTTTTGGCTCTTGAAATCTTAATGAAAAACTCCTCAAAATGGGGTATTTATAAGCCCCCTCAAAAACTAGCCGTTGGGGCTGTTTTTCAGCCCTGGCGGCTGGCGGTCGACCGGCCCGGTCGACCGCCAACGGTCAAAAATTGACGTTGGGGAGCGGTCGATCGGTCCGATCGACCGGGACCTGGAACAGAGAGCAGAGCTCTCTGCCGGTCGACCAGCCCGGTCGACCGGGCTTTCCAGAGAGCAGAGCTCTCTGGACGGTCGACCAGCCCTCCAGCCAAAACTGGCGTACACGTTTGTGCACGTCGGTCGACCATCCGGGTCGACCAATTCCCACTCGGTCGACCGGCCTGGTCGACCGGCAGAAGCCAGAACTGAATTTTTTAGGACTTAAAACTTGGGTATTTTGACACAAATAAAATCCCATAAAATCTCTAAAAATCCAACAAAATAAGTTCAGTATAATACCTTGAAATACAAACTTGTGTGAAAAATTTCAACATAATTTCAAAACAATTTGAACCATTTTTGTGTAATGGAAATTTTGCCGAAACCAAAATCCGTATTTTCTAAAACTTGGATTTTTGAATTGAAAATACGTTTTGTCCAAAACTCATCCAAAAACAAAAACATGATACTAAAACACTTTGAAGCATGTTGCATATGGATATAATCCAATATGCATGAAATAGATATATATTCAATGTTTTTTGACTTTAAATAAAAAAATACGTTTTGTTAAAATACAAAACTCCAAACACATGAATAGGCATATAAAAATAAGTTTGTCTAAGATATGAAGCATACATGTATGTAGAACACATCTAATATACATTAAATTATGTAAACTTATTTTGAATCTATCTATTCATGAAAACAAGATCGGTTAAACCAAAAACCGAAAACCAAAACATGAAAACTAGAAACACGTGTGTGTTGTGAACTTGAGCATATCACACTATCTAGTCTTTATAAATGGATCTAAAACAAAAACTAAACTATGTACCGAGGTCTTCTTGATGAACTCCGTCTTCAAGTCGACTCGATCCAAACCGTGATCCACCGAGCTTGACTCCAACGAGTGCTATATATGATCTTGATGCTCGGGCTCTTAAATCACCATGTGAGAAGCTCCAAAACACCTTTGTTGAAGCTAATCACCTACTAATATCTTGTTAGAGATTATTAGTAAACATAACTATATGAGTTAATCATCATCAAAACTAGAGTGGAAGGCCTCTGGGCCAACATATCTTATGCATTGTCCTTAATGTATATAGTATGATATGAATGCATGTAAAGGAAAAAGATGTCACCCTCGTCGACGGCTCGCACCAGCCGAAGTGTTCGGGGCGGCCGACTGTGAACATCGTAACCCTCCTCGATACGCTCTAAACATGCAGATTGTTCCTCGATGTGTCATTGGAGCCAAGTTTCTTTTGAATATCTCCTTCATGCCTTTTCAAATGGAAGACATGAATGTGCGTGAATCAGCAGGTGGTGGCTGTGCCAGAACTCAAGCTCGTCCTTCTCCTCCAACTGTTCCTCAGAAGAAGATTCAGCTGGGATATCCTTAGGTTGGACAGTAGGTGTCCCAACTGTAAGAGGTACTATTATACGTACTTGTAACTCTCTCGGAGGCTACAAAGACTCGGTCATATGCAAAAAATACCGCATCTGGTAGAAAGTTTCTACACAGACGGGTGACTAATACATGATGGGAGTACTTTGCACCCCTAGTATGCTGAGAGTTGGCAATCAAACTATGAAAAATGACCGTGTTAAGCAGACTGTGTGCTGCTTAGTCATCAGGCTGTGGATAATTTGCAGCACGGCCTATTGAAGATGTAGTGTGGTCAAGGCCTAATATGCTGCGTTGGACCCATCATCCAATGTAATGGATATTGCGAATAGTGGTGCTTTCCTTGAGTCCACGTCTTGCTCTACACACGCAACACCCATGATTGTCATGTGCTCATAAGGGGAAGGGATCATTGTGTGGTGGTGAACTGGGGACTTGTGTGTAGTCCTCAATCATGTCAACTATAACCATGATGAACCCAGTGTCAAAGTGCACATTAAATTGGTGATAGTCAAGATCAATAGTGGCAGAATCAATGCATGTGTAGAATTTCTTGACAAGTTCAGGATAATAGTATGCATCAAACTCAGAATTATCATACACAAGGCTATACCAATTTTTCCTCTAATCCTATCAAAAACACATAGCCATATCATTCGTATCAGTCAAGATCCTAGAAAAATCTTTTTCAGTGAAAATAGATGGTATCATAGATCTGAAAATTAAAATTTGTGGAAGAAAGGATTAGATGATGCAAACCTCCCCAGAAATTCGTGGGGGGGGATGAAATAAGGACTGCTCTGGGCAATCCAAGCAGATACAGCAGAGGTTAAGTTGTAGATCTGAGATCTACACAAAAAATTGATCTCCAGAAAATTTGGCGGCGCTCTGGAGATGACAGAATGGCCATGGATCCGTAGCGTTTTTAGGGTTTTCGCTGCTCTTTTGGGGAGAGTGAAGGTTGGATTTTGGGGGACGGTGCTTTCTCTTTCTCTCTTCAGATCTGAGGTTAGGTCAGGAGTTGGAGCGCAGGAGAGAGGACGAGAGGGTTTTTATAGAGAGAGGAAAAAGGTTAGTTTCCTTTTTTAGCCCTAGGTATAGGTGAAAATTCCTATACTAGGATTTTGAGTTTTAATTTTTAGGGAAAATGTGGATATATACACAAGAAAAAAGTCATAATGGGATTTTTTTGCAATGGGTCCTAATTTTTATTTGTTTTTCATTTTTATATTTTTATGGTTTTTTCCCTTTTATTAAATTTTCAATTATAATGCAAAGGGATGATCGGTGTGGGACTTGAGTCAATCATAAGTTGGGTCTATGAGATCCACAACTTGTACTTCAGAAGGTTTAGGCTCGATGGACAAGAAGGGTTTCAATCTCTGGCCATTAACTTTGAAAAATTACTACTTTCTGGATCAGATATCTCTACTGCACCATGAGGAAATACAATTTGTACTGTGAAAGGACCTGACCATCAGGTTTTCAATTTGCTCGCAAAGAGATAAACCTAAAATTGTAAAGCAGAACTTTTTGTCATGGGACAAAAAATTTTCGGTGTATGGAGCGATCATGAAAAACTTTAGTTCTACTTTTGGAGATTCTAGCATTATCATATGCTTCATTTCGTATCTCCTCTAATTCTGAAATCTGTAGTTTTTATAATCACCGGCTTTATTTAAATCAAAGTTGAGTTGCTTGATTGGCCATACAGCACAGTGTTTCAGTTCAACCAGCAGATGGTAGAATTTCTCAAATACTACTCGATACGGGGACATACCAAGGACAGTTTTGTAGGCAGTCCGATAGCCCATAGTGCATTTATAAGCTATATGAACCAATCTTTACGGTTTTGTCCGACAGTTTTTTCCAGTATGAGTTTTATTTATCTTTGTAACCTCGACCTACCTGTTGGTTTGAGGATGATACGCCATGGATAATTTATGTGTTATGGAGTACTTTGCATTAGGGCTTCAAAAGCTCTATTGTAAAAGTGCGACCTGTTGTCACTTATTATCGCATGGGGGGCACCAAAGCGGGAGATGACATTCTCTTTTAGAAATTTTACAACAATCTTGTTTATCATTTGTCCTAGTTGGCACCACTTTTACCCATTTTGACACATATCAATTGCAACCAAAATGTACTGGTTGCCAAGGAAATGATAAATGGCCCTATGAAATCGATGCCCCAAACATCAAAAATCTTGACTTCTAGAATGGGGTTTAAGGGAGTCATGTCTTTTCTCGAAGTTCTCCCTATCAATTGGCAATTTTTGCATAGCTTGCAAAAATTAAAAGTCTTTGAAAAGAGTGGGCAAGTAGAACCCACTCTGCAAGACTTTTTCAGCAGTCTTGCGTGGATCAAAGTGTCCACCACACGCAAGCTCAAGACAAAACGCCAGCACACTCCTATGTTCATCTTTAGGAAGACACCATCTAAAGATTTGATCAGGACAGTATTTGAAGAGATACGGTTCTTCCCAAAAGAAGAACCACACCTGAGCGAAGAAACAATGTCTATCCTGACTAGACCAATCAGAAGGTATTTGCCCAGAAGCAAGATAGTTTACAATATCTGCATACCAAGGCTCGTGACATATAGCTAGGATATGCTTGCCGGGAAAATCTTCATTTATTGGTGTTGTTTCCATTGGTGCATTTGGGATATGAGACAGGTGATTCACCATAACATTTTCCATGCCTTTCTTATCTTTAATTTCGAGGTCGAACTCTTGCAAAAGAAGGATCCAACAATTGAGTCTTGCTTTAGCGTCCTTCTTTGCCATTAGGTAACTCAGCGTGGAATGATCCGTGAACACAGTTGTTCCAGATCCGAGTGGTTTATTGTCTAAATTTTTCCAACGCAAAGACTATAGCTAAAAACTCTTTTTCAGTCGTAGTGTAGTTGAGTTGCGCATCATTCAAAGTTTTACTCGCATAATAAATCACGTGTTGCCTACTATCAATGCGCTGTCCTAAAACAGTGCCGATAGCAAAATCAGAGGCATCACACATGATTTCAAAAGGTTTTATCCAATATGGTGCCGAAATGATTGGAGCAGAGACAAGTTCTTGTTTTAATCTCTCCCATGCTTTTAGACATCCATCGTCACATCAGAAGGGCACATACTTTGCTAATGGATTCGTCAACGGTCTAGCAATTTTGATAAACTTTTTAATGAATTTTCTATAGAATTCGGCGTGCCCTAGAAAAGATCTGATGTCTTTATGCATTTCGGCTAAGGGAGTTTGGCAATCACTTCAACTTTTTCCTTATTAATCTCAATTCTTTGGCTTGAAACTTCATGCCCAACCAATTAATTAACAAAAGCTACAGGGGTTTGAACCCGTGACCGCCAACAGGGAGTAAAACACACCAACCATAATGCCTAATTGGTATGTTGCATGAAAAAGGAATAAAATATTTAACCAATGTTTACTTCACTTTCTCCTCCTTTCCTGCTCATTCTCTCTCACACGTTTCCCTCCATCCTCCCACACGTCTCCATCTGCTGCTCCTCTTCTCGTTCACATCACCCAACTCCTTTTAGTCTAAAACCAAATCTAAATCATATCTAAATCCTAACTACCCAAATCAAAATCCTAACAAAATTAATCCTAACTAATCAAATCCTAACTTATCTCCATCATCTTATTTTTCTTCCCTATCATCTAACTGCACCCATTCGACAACACCCAGCCAGAACCCGCATGCCTCATGGCGTTCTCCCCTCCAGGCCGCGCCCGGCAACCACCCAGGGCGAACCCCTATGGCAGCCCTTGTCCACGGCTCCTCCTCCATCCCCGGAACACGCGGCCTCTTCTTCGGCAGCACCTTCAACTCCCCGGGTGCGCCATGGCTTCCTCCGTGGTTGTGCTCCTCTCTCCACTGAGCTTCGCAAGGCCGCAACAGCTTGATTCCCTTGGCCGAGTTCCGTCTTGCCGCCGGCAACTCCGCAGCACTCTCCTCCTGGCCGCGCCCGCGTGCGAGCAACAGCCTACACCCCTTCCCTTTGCTCGTGAGTGTCCCTTTCTCCTCTCTTTTTATTTATTTGTTTGTTGTATTAATGGTTTACATTGTGTAGGCAGGGGTGTGTCTTTTTGATTAATGTGTACTGTATGTTAGTTTAATGTGCCTGCATGAATTTATGCATGCATGGTGTACGTGTTAATGTGTGTGGAAAGGTTTGTGTGTACTATTCTTTTCCAAGTCTGAAGCCCCCTTCCGTATCTCCGTGGTACGCTGTTGATCGCTGGCGGTGAGCGCGAACGCGCCCACGCCCTTCACGATGAGACCCTCTATCCACCTACATCCTCCGCGGCCCCCGATGTCTCCGCTAGAGCCTCCGTCAGTGCGCCGCAAATCTTGTCCCTATTTTGTGAGATCCCTCTCTCAGGTTTCTCTCTTGTTCTCTCTCTGTTTGTGTATAATAATGTGTAGTTTGTGTTGGTATGCCCGTGTGTGAATTTGTATGATGTGTACATGTGAGTATTATATCTCCTTGCCCTGACCTTTAATTTAATCTCCTGAAATTTTATTTTGACTGCAATATAGAAAAGTTAAATGGGTCTTAGGCAGCTGTATTCATTTTTCGAATAGATGAAGAATTTAATGAGTATTCTATTTGGGGATTTATTTATTTATTTATTTATTTTCAAAATAGAATGGCTGTCCTTAAGATCACATGTGGGGAACTTATTGTTGACAGTGGTGGAGTAATTTATGAAGTGGAAATTCATATATGAATTATTATAATGTGTCCATTTTCTAATGTTACATTTTGATGTTTTAATTGTGATTTCAAAATATTAAGTGACTATGGGTTTCAATTGAAATTTTCAGGGAATGGCAACAATAAGAAACTTGGATCTACAATTCCTTCCTTGTTATTTAAAAAAAAAAAAACACTCATTTGAACTTTAATGATTATGATGTGAAAGAAAATTTTTGTTTCTTTCCCCTTAGCCTTAATAATTTGTGCTTTTGCATAACATTGTCTGATCTGTTTAAGAATAATTTTCATACTGTTAAGATGGAAGTGTTCTGCAACATAGAAACAGCTAAGTTGGTCTCACATGCTGATGCATATGGAAGTGCAAGTCCTGATTGTATTTACTAGAGCTTAAATTGGTATGATATAATGAGTGATGGGTACTGTCTGATTATTTTTCTTTATCTTGATTTAATTCTGTTGGTGGCCAAGTCTAGCTTTGATTCTTCATGTCACTCTTTTTAACCGTCCTTTTAGGTTTTTCTGGGTCTGCATCATTCAAATCCTTGAATTTAAGTTCTTTTTGAGTTCAGTAGTATGCATGATCATGACTGTTGTGACTGGAGTGGTGGAAATTGTATTTCAAGTTTTTTTTTTGGGAATTTTTATTTAGAATTATTTGGGAGAAAAAAAATTAACCTTACGCAATTAACAATATACTCCTGTCTATGGCGAAGCTTTGATAATAGCTTCCAAACATTTACTGGACTTTTGATGAAATTTACTACTGTACTAGACGAGAATTTCAAGAAACTGCCAGAGATTACTAGTCATAATGCTTCCACATCTTGTAAAAGCAATGGTTTAGATTTTAAGCTGTATTTTTATTTCGTGTGTTCCTACCTGAAACATTTTCTTTTACAAAATCATTTGACTATGTGGTATATTCTAAGATTGTTTGTGTAATATCCCTACTTTGAAATACAGTGTTTAAATAAAATATACTGGTATTTTAATATGTACATGTACATTTATTTAGTATTACAAATTATATGTGGGTGTGTACCCGTGTATGTATGTGGTGTGTGTATGTGTACGAGTGTATGCTCGTGTGAGTTCATGTGTGGGTTGGGTTGCGTGTTGCAGCATTTCGGACCTATTTGGTGAAATCTGGATTCATTATGGGAGATTTAGAGTTGCACTCATTATGGTCCCGATACGCTGGCAATTTGAATTCTGGCCCATGAGATGATCTGAAGATCTGTACTAATTCGTACAGTGAATACTAGACGGCGATTCGGTTCAAAAACCACGTCATTTCATGTGAGTGTTCGTTCTTTGTGCATTTCCTGATTTACCGTTGTTAGTATGCATTTACATGTTACTCTTATCATTTTATGTGACTTTCTGTTGCATTTTACCAATTTGATTACTTGTACCACTTCATGAGACATCCATGATTGTACATTTTAATTACGTAGTTGCTATGAGCTTGTATCAACGTCATTTCATGTGTTGGTAAATCGCCGTTGTTGACTTAGGCCTAGTATTGATATACCGTAGGCCAGACCTTACCTTGTTACTGATATAGCTGTGATAAGTCCTAAAATGAATATACATGTTGACTTTGAGGTTGATGGATCATTGAAAGAGGTTAGAGAACTGTACTAAGTGAAATGATTTTCAGTCATATTGTTTGGTGGCACATTTCAATGATAACCATTATAATAATACCATTTTTGGGTTTTTTTAGGAATTTGTTATAAAGCCTTGATCATACACACAGGCAAGGATATTGGTCATCTTGCCCCTGTTATAGTCGACTAATACTCTTTCCAGTCGACTTGTCATAGTCCTTTAGTAGACTAGGTGTCTGTTCAGCAAGTTAGCAACTCTTTGTTTGTTGACTATAAGCAGTATAGTCGACTTGCACTTTCCTATAGTCGACTAATACTTTTATTAGTCGACTTTCCCTTTCCTATTAGTCGACTTACACCTTTTATAGTCGACTTGCACTTACCATAGTCGACTAGTACTCCTATATTAGTCGACTTGTTCCTACCCTAGTCGACTAACTCTTGTTCTGACTGCTGTTTTGGATTCTTATGGATTGAGAACTTTACACTTTAGTTATGATATTGGTTATAGTTGGATGAATATGGTTTTGAGGAATAGGCATTGATTGAATTAACCTGACCTGATAGATCTTAGATATATATCTGATATGTTACTTGACTTTGAGATCCTGTGATTGACCTTGATAGAGTGAGAGTTTGTGATAATCTTGATCGCATTGAAATATAAGGATTTGATTATGTGTATCAGGACATGTAGTATTTTAGTTATTGGGAATTGAATATATCGGCGACTCAGAGATTATATATATCGATGACTTGAGGATCAGAGTAGATTGATAGGAGAGACTGATTATTGATATATTGAGATGGTGGTTTATTATACCAGATTAGTGATGCGGATTGATACTTGATGTTCTCGATGACTGTATAGAGACTGTTGGTTGATAGATTAGTTACTATTGTATTTTAGTGCAGATGGATGTGAGATATTGATCGGTTCTAGATTAGACTGTCCATTGAGCAGTATCTGGATTCGTTATTATATGGATTCATGTTATTGAAAATTATTGGAAATATTGTCAGACCGTAACATATACATTGTTCTATTGTTCTACCGTTTATACGGTAATATTGTTCACATTGTTATTGTTACATTGATATTGTTACTGTTACTATATCGTCCCAGTAATCGAAATGACATGGATATTGATTGTTATAAATGATAATATAAATTGATAACTTACACTGGGATTGGGAAAATTGATGGAGGAGACAGCGTCTGTATTTTGAGTGAACCTAGGATACAGGTTGCGCAGCCGAGATACGGTTTCACTGTAGGGTTCCGGGGGATGACAGACATCCCATATTGTTCATATTGTCATTGTTATTGACACATTGTTATTGTTATTGTTATTGACTACCTAGCGGTAGGACATGGTTCAGCGCCAGGTGATTGGGCCGTGGTTCCGGGTATGTACGGAACCCACCTAAAGCATGTACAATGTCTCTTCTATTAATTTCAATAAATTTAGGATATCGATTGACACGTGTGTAGGCGTAGTATGGGATGCGTCTATTACAGGTGACAATTGGTGTTCGCTAACATAATAAATGATAATGAACTGTTAATGCATTGTGACTGACTGTAATCACCTGATTGTACATATATATCACTATGATAGACATATAATTGTACACAAAACCAGATTTTATATCAGACTAGTGACATATACTAGGTTACACATCATGACATCAGTTGGTTGTTTACAGTTGTTTTACTTATCTTTTATCTGCACGCTTATTCATGTTTTTGTTATTCAGTTGCTTGTTTAACATGTTATTTAGTTATCTTTATGTCTGCAGTTATTCTTGTTATTTTTTATGCACATTGTTTATATGCACGAGCAGTCCTCTTTACACACGCACTCACCAGGTTGCTTTCTGATGACCCTGAATTTGCACGTCCAGATATTGGACGCTCTGTGTTTTATTGTGCAGGTGTTCAATGAGACTGTACGCTTTACGAGGAGCTGGATTCTCTCTCCCTGATTCTGGTATTCTCACCTCGCTTATCATTCTGTTATTTCTTTAGTCTCGATATATCAATTTCAGTTATTATTTCAGCTCTTGATTCATATGATATCATGCGTGGATGTTATATGAGATATTGCAGTGATTATTAATTTTGATTTTGGTTTGAATTTATAACTTGTTCAGGTTACATTAGGCTTAGCGTGTATGTGGGTATTTTTCTCGCGTATATACGTCGCCGACTCTCGTCGCGACTCCGTTCCTACGTATTTTGGGAAGCGGGGCGTGACAAAAGGTCTTACTCTATAATTTTAGGTTTTATCTTTTTCTGAAAAATTAAAATCATGATGTACTGGGCTATTCATTATGAAAACTTTGTTTCCATACGGTGTAGAGAGATCTGTGACCTTAAGAACGGTAATGAATTCAAGATTAAAAGGTCAACGACTTAAACTGTTTCTCGAAATCTGTGCTGGAGGAATAAACGAGAATGGGTCTATTTGACCCAATTATTAGTAACATCACCACTTTTACATTTTTATTTCATGTGTTTTTGCATTTCATTTATACATTCAGGACAATGCATGAGATAGATGTGGGGGAGGATTTTACTAACATAGGTTTTTCTCTTTGTTTGTGTATATAAAAAAAACAAAAATAAAAAATTTATTTTCTTTTAAAACAACTTTTGAAGTGGAAAACAATATCTTGGCCTATTTTTTTAAGACATTAATTTAATCTTAAAGAATAGGAGAATTATAATTAGGATTTTGTAATACTTGATCAAAATAAGTTTATTTGTTTAATTTCTAGGGCTAGGAGGAAAATTGAAAAAGTAATTTAATCTTAATTTTTACCATGATGAATATTCACTTTACGCATGCACTTATGTACTTAGGATAATAAAGACTTTTGTGCCTTAATATATATATATATATATATATATATATATATCAAAATCTTCTGATTATGCTGGGTAGTTGTGAAATCACCTAAAGGGGGGTGAATAGGTGACTAGCTAATCTAATGGTCAATTAATGCGGAATTAAAACTTATTTAATACAAACTAGAACTTCTTAAACTAAACACCAAGTATAACACAAGAGTGTAGCCGGATTCCCCGTGAAGGGCTCTAGACTAACTCCTCAAGATTCCTCTAAATAAGAGTTGAGGTGCCGCGTTGGCTCTCTTGGTTGAATACAAGTGTTAGCAAACAATCCCCAAGTATATAACAATAAGCACACAATATATCAAGCATATAAAGATAAAGACAATATTAGCATGCAAGATATATAGACAAGTAAGAGATAGAGAGAGAGCAACCGCAAATACGGGAGATTTGTTTCGAGGTTCGAGCACACTTGCTCTACGTCCCCGCCTTCAACGCTATGAAGGATTTCTACTAAAATCGATCCTACCGGATCACTTGGTGCCGCAACACTTACAAGCTCTTTGGACTCTCTAGTCCCTCTCTTGTTCCCGCAAGAACACACCGCAAGCCCACTAGCTTGCTGAGGCCGCACCTCTACAAAGAGTTCACTCAAGAACTCGAAACACCGCGAACCCGCAAGTCCGCCTCCTCAAAATACAAAGTAGAACTTTGGTGATCATAACACTTTGATCACCTAAAATCCTCTCACAACAAAGATCCCTATCGATAGATATAGCAATGGATAGCTCAAGTATTTGTGTGAGAAAACTAAGATGGAATGTGTGAAGGAAACACAAGAAATCACTTTGAAAACACTCTTGATAAACTTCCTTTTTGATTGGAAATATTTGCTCTCAAACAAGTGGAGAAAACTCTGAAATAGATGGGAAAAACTAGGTTTTAAACTCTCCTCAAATCTTAACTAAAACAGCCCAAGAAAGACCCAATTTATAGGGCTCTCAAAAACTAGCCGTTACAGCTCAGTCAACAGCTTTGGCTGCTGTCGGTCGATCGGCCCGGTCGACCGCCAACGGTCAGAAATCTAACCGTTGGAGCCTCGGTCACCGGCCCGGTCGACCGTGGCCTGGAACAGAGAGCAAAATCTGTATTTTTCCAAAATAGATTTTTTTCAAAACTTATTTTTTCAAAACTTCTTCAAATACAAAAATAAGATATTTTAAACACTTTTAAAGCATAGAGTATATGAAAATGATCCACTACACATACATGATGAAATATCTTTATTTTTGACATTAAGCTCTAAACTAAGTTTGGTTAAAGACATGTATACTTTGAATTCCAAAAATCAAACCGGTATTTTTCAAAAAGAAAACTCTTTTGTATTTTTTTAAAAAAAAATTCTTTTAGAAAAATACATCTAAATCAAGAGAGAGAGAGAGTGTGTGTGTGTGTATATGGTATACTTGAGCAATCCACCAACTATTCTATCCTTTACATTTTAATCTAAAATAAAATCTTAAACAAACCTAGACACAAGTCTTCTCTTGAAGTCTTCACTTGAAGTCTTCTTCTCCTTCTTGACTTGGTCCAAATATGATCCAACGAGCTAGACTCCTCTTGAGTACTTGATGTGGTCTTGATACACAAACTCTTGAATCAAATCATGTTAGCTCCAAAACTTGACTTTAAATCCTTTGTTGAAGCTAAACACCAACTAAGATCTTGATCATAAATCTGAGACTAATTAAACACAAGATCATTAGTACTATAACTACATGAGTTGATCATCATCAAAACTAGAGTGATGGGCCTTTGGGCCAACAAGTTGTGCCTCATAAAGCATAAGTATTCACGTCTAAAAGTGGTTCATGTTGCAAATGAAACCCTTAGTTTTTTGGCCTTGTTTGCTTGAGTTCTTAAAATCCTAAGGGTATTTTTTCACTCGGTGCCCTAAAATCGTCCGGTTTGAAAGTCAACAACCTAAGGCTCGTTAGATGGGCGAATTAGAAAGCCTAATATAAGGGATATTACTGTCATAAAATGTAAAATAAAGCATAAGAGGTAGTGTTGAATAATCCTTAGTCAAAACATTCACGGTCACAAAGGTGCATATAATTTAGAGAAAAATAGTAGACTAGATGAGAACTACAGTTTGAATTCTCAACTTGATTGATAATAAGTTTTTGTATAGAGATTATTGGAATGAATAGTTGGTAATCCTAAGGCTTATAAATTACTTGATTTTTACAAGAATTCTTCAAAAAAAAAATTTCTTTTAAAATGAGTTTCAAAAATACTAACACTTTGTTTTTCTGTCTTTTATTGATTTTGTGCGTGTAATTCACTGAAATCTCTCACGAGACAATACTCGTCCTCTAGGGGTTTAATGGCTTGTTGCACATACTAAGTGTAACCGTGATTCCTACGAAAGTGAGAAAGGTTAGATTAGCTTAGTTTTTCTTTTTATTTGTTTTGCTCAAGAATGAGCTAACGATAAGTATGAGGGTGTGATTATTAATCAATTTTGCATATTTCATATCATATTTTCACATTTTTTTAATAAAACTATACTATTTAACCTTCTCATTGTTTAATGTGTGCAGATTTTTTATTTAAGAGAAAGGAGAAGAAAAAGGTCAAAGAGCCCAATTAAATTCGGAGTTTAAAGCAATATTTTTCAAGTCCAAAGAAGAAATGAATATTCACAGAATATTCATAATTCAAATCAGAATTCTGAGAATATACCTTAAGATGACTGGACGAGGCGAAATTGCAGCAGAAATTACTGAGTCATAAGTGACTCATTGTTGCGTTTTTGTCGCAATTGATGTGAAAACGCGGCGAAGTGGTGGCTTTTGGATCAATGTTTGGGTGTGTGGCTTCGATTCTTCGTATCTTTGGGTGTTTTCTTATAAGTACCTTATTAGAGGCTTAGGCAAAGAGATAGAACGAGAGATCAAAGTTAGGATTTTTCTTTAATTTTTTTTTTAGAATTTTCTTTTTTAGTTTTTAAGTTTAGATCAAGAGTGATTCTGTGAGAAAGGAAGAGGGATTATAATTGAAAGTGGCAATTCAATACGAGGTTCAATACAAAGTTCTAATTCTTCATCTTATTCTCTTTTGTTTTGTTTACTTTAATTTTACTTGTGCACTCTTTTACTTCTTTTTTCGCTTCACTTTAATTATGAATAACTAACTTTTCTTTATGACTCGTTGGTCTCTAAACACTACTAACTTCTAACTCTTTGATTGATAACCCGATTAAAGTATATGTATGCCTAAATCTAAGCTTTATAATTATGCTAGTGTTCTTGAGGGCACATGAAGACGGATGCTAACTTGTTATATGCTAATCTAATACTAAATCAATAATTTTTTTTATTCTATGCTTGCTACATCTTGATAGTTTAATGTTTAATTTTGACTAAGTGTTGATTCAAATAGGAGTTTTTCTTTCATCTTATATGTCTTCCTTAATGGCCGTGCAAACTCCAAGGTGAAATTCTTGCCTATGAATTAAAGTGAGGCAAATATCTCTCAAAGATTAGTATGTTAGTGGTGCTAGATGATTAGTGAGTTTTGAGCTTTTCTCATTTTTAAGAAACAAATCAAATCTCTTTCCTTTTAAGTTTTCTTTTTTATTAGAAACTCATTTTCAAAACCCTAATTTTCTTTTTCCAACTTTAATTTTTTCTTTTCTTGTTTCCTTTCTTTCAAACTTTCAAAACAAAAACAAAAAATAAATCACTTTTCTTTCTCTTTTCTTTTCTATTTTGGTTTCTTAAGTAGAAAAGAAATTGCTTTAAGTACTGAAATGCTTCCATTGTATCCCTCCTTATGGATCACGACCCGCTTAGCCACTTAATATAGCGGTTAAATTGTAAGAAGTAAAAAAAATACTTCTGCTTTTAGAATATATTTAATTGTCTTGGCTTTTTCCCGATCACCAGCAAAGTTTGATCAAGAAAGGGAAACTTTATCAATTAGGAAGAAAACTTTATAGTCATAAAAAAATTAGTTTCTTTTAGATTGAAGATGATGGGTATAGTCTTGAAATTCATGAATTTCATTGATGGGATTTCTATCATCCATCATGAACCTATCCGAAATGAAAGGAGATGAATCATTTGATTTTGAGGATCATCGACTTCCTCTAGTGCATCCTACAACTTTTTTTGGCATTCTTGTACACATAATATATATCGTATAGATTATCTGCAAGCGAACTAAGATTTATATGACAACAATAATATTCTAACTCATTGGGTTTCAAGGAAGACTTAGTGAAGGATGAGTTAGAGAGGGAGGTGTGTCATTAGGGACTGATGAAGATGATGAAGTAATAGAAGAATCAATGGCTAAGATCAATCCTAAGGTGGTTAACCAATATTTCATTTGGTTTGCCCACGGATTATAGTTTGTACCAATGAATTTATCAGGTTTGATATTTTTGGAATAATCTAGATTGGCCATTATATTCGAGAAAGATGCTAGTCTGTGTTCTGTATTCAATAATTTACCAAAATAAACAGTATCAGAATGCAGGTTTTATGTTGGTCAATTTTAGATTATGGTATGTAGAATAAAATACAGGGATCTTACTTAATTAAGTTATGTAAGCAATAAAGTCTAGCAAGGCATGCAATAGAATAATCTAGAATTTAATTCAAGAATAATATGCTAAGAAAGTTATTGTATCTAGATAGTTTTATATAACTTGATCCAACTATAAAATGCCATTAAACTAAAGTTTAACCATGGTTGAGATTAATGAAGTGTAATTCAATTTTTCCTAAATGTTTGAAATGTTTAGGTCGATTAAACTTTAGAATGTAACACATGAATCAAAATAGTTTAAGGTTTTAATTTGTTTTAAATTAGGATAAACAAGATTAGCAAGAGGTAAGTTGTTGTATTTTTTAAAACAAAGGAAATTTGTTGCAAATAGTTCGAGAATTGAAAGTTTAGATTTTAGAAAATCAAGATAAAATATTTTAATTTTAACACTTATAAATGCAGATTTAAAAGCTAAGCAATTTAGACAGTAAATTACTGTTAGCAATTTTAATAAACTTTTAGAATTATTGATGAAAACTAATTTGCATAAACTATTAGATTAAAGAAATAGATTATGTAATACAGAATTAATCTATTGCAGAAAATTATAATAAATGAAATATCTAATTAGGAAATACTGATTTTTAAAATAAACATTTTTTGTCTTCTAGATTGTTGATCATGTACTGTAATTTTCCTAATTTTTTTATATTCTTAGGTTACTAAAATAACATAAGCATGCAAAGAACTATACTGCAACAATTATATATATGAATAATAAAAGACAGGAAAAAAATTTATCTTGTAAGTAGCAGTCATGCAAATACTGCCCTAAAAGACATTAGACCCGCCTTATCCCTCAGGTGTTGTAGCGGTCGTCATCTACTAGAGGTAAAAGCCCTCGGAACGGTACAACACCCGAGTCGAGCATGAATATGAGTCTCTGCTCAGATGAAGATCAATTGCCCAAAACAAAATAATGTGAAAATCACAGTTAAGAGTAAGTATAGAGCTTCTCTATTTGCAGTAGGTGAAAGCCAGAGAATCTCAAAGAGGGAGAGAATAGAGAGTACATTTTGTGTCATTTTGCTTTTGGATTGAGGTTCTATTTATAGGCTGAATAAACCCCAATCTCAACAGCATGATCTCGCGATCTAGTTACGCTTGATCCGCAAATTTTGGGATCTGGAGAACGGTCAACAGGAGATGGTCAAAGTGACTCAATCAAAGACAAAAAAAAAGAATAAGAAAGCAAAAAATCAAGTTGGGCTTGAGCAACACGCCACGCGAACGCGACGCAATGTGCATGGTCAACTCATTTCATATTAAATAATTCATAACAATTGGATGAGGAAAGGTTGGTTTCTAAATCACTTACATTCTCATATCTTACCCTATGTGGGACTAAATAAATAGTATAAAATGAACGCTCTAAGAAAAATCAAATTTTCCTCGGTTGTGTTCACTTAATCCCAATAGACATTTCGCACTAATTAGATATCTAAATATATATATTCTCATCTCCATGACTTTGATATATTTCAATAAGCAATTTTCAAATAATAAGACTTAATATTAAGGTAAATTTAAGTTAGTTCCGCTTTATTAATATGGTGGCAATATGTTGTGATAGCTTTTGAAACTATTGTTAACTTTAGGTACTACATCATAAAATTTTAGAGAAATATATAAACTTTTATTTAAGAATATAATGCGACTATATCCTACTACTGATTAATGAAAGGTTGGAAGTTGCAATGTCAAGAAAATTTTGAGGTGTTTAACTTCTAAAAGAAAGACAGAAAAAAAAAGAACACTAATTTTCTTGTTACAGAACAGAATACTTTTTTCTTTGATAGGAAGCATAATAGAGAATACATAAACAAGCAATATGCCGTAGAGTGCATAGAGACCATGTAAATTATGACAGTAGGGACCAAAACATTACAGATTTGCATAGCAAGATTGAATGGTGAATTATGCTGAAGACTAGACACAATTCTCATCTCAGAAAGAGCAGAGCTGAACTCTAAAACTTGTATTTTTCATTGCACAAATCGCATTCGTTATGATAAACTTGTGCTCCAATTTGCATTTCTGCAATTGCTCTTTATATCATCAATGCATGCATTGAGGCAGGAGGTGCACGAACCTCCGCCAACGAAGCAAATTGTGAAACCATAATCTGCACGTCTTCTGGCCAGTACACGAGATGTCTGACTTTATTTCGCGTTTCACTGACAAAGGTCTTTAAAACGTAGTCCAAATCCATGGCGAATTGTTCATTTTCATTGTACTTGGCTTGTGTTGCGTGCGCCCCGTAGACCTCACCCGCTTCAACAAATCCGATCCTAATGTGCAGCAGAAGCACAACCACAACCATCATCCTCACCATCACCAAGCACATTTGTGTGTCACTCACTCACTCCTTGCCTCTCGCTCATCTACTTTGGTTCCTGCATTTTCTTCTATTGGAGCAAGGCAATGGTTTCAATATAAATAGGCATTTATAAGGGAAATTATCATGTAATCACACCAACATGTTGTACATTGTGAAGGCAGGCAAGCAGGCCTCAAGCAGACTCTACAGGTTATCTTTTGTACATTTGTGGCTGCGACCTGATGATGAGCAATCACTATGAATACATATAGTGGTGGACAAATACAAAATGCATAAGGCCACAGACTACTAAAAAAATGCTGAAGGAACAAAGTTTTGCATCAGCTAAATTTATCATCTCCACATGCATATGTACAACTTTTGGCAATCTGTATCACTGTATGCAGTGCTGTTTGGTTTACCATGTTCACCTGGGAGCAAGCCAACGAACAAGCTTGCCAAATTTATGGTGTCTTGCCAATAATTTCTCTAAAAATGTTTCAAAAATTGAAGCACAGTCCATTTGTCACTTTATTTCTGGATTGCTTGCAAGCTGAATGAAACATGAAGACTGACGAAATTAACCGATGATCATATTCAATCAAGGACATTGGAAATGCTATCAGCTCAATCACATAGAAGGACAGAATGATCTACAGTTACAAAAATGTTCCATACAACTGAATGGTATGTACGCATTACATTCACAAACAACTGTCCTGAATCAAGAACCATATTGCATAATACCTGAGCCTGGCATTTCTTGGGAATTTAAGTTTTAAGTATCTGCAGATATATTTGGGCATTTCCTTCTCATAGAATCATGGGTTCGTCTACAGATCTAATTGCCGGATTAATTCTCGTAGAAAAGCAGCCGGCAAGATTGTTGCCAGTATCAACTGGAGTAGATCACCAAGACTCTTCAGCTGTCCACAGTAAACAATTTTATGAGCAGGAATTCTGTTCCCATTGGTGGTTTATGCTGTATCATTAACATCGACTACTAGCTGGACAAAAGGCCTAGCTTACAAGGGTTAAAATCAAGCATTAGTCATTCAAACCAAAGAATCATCTACCTTTGATAAGTCAGTACAAATATGAACTAAGGGGAAAATCCCATTTAACCATCTTTTAGTTGCATTGGATGATGATCACATTTGATCTTGGTTAATTTAAACATCTCCTAATGCACATGTACAATTTCTTGAATCCTGTATGTTGCTCTTTGGTTTGCACACCCACCTGGAGGCAGAATTACAAATAAATGAGACAACTTTGATTCGATAACCATTCTGCAATTGACACTAGATGTTACTAAACGATGTCTCAAAATAGAAGGATATAGCGAATTTCTCTCTTCTCTCTTCATTTCTTGCCAAGCTGGCGACTATGGCAACTGGCAAAGGTTAGCTTCCATCTTTCACTGGCAAGTAGCAAAGAACTGCCTAATGCTCATCCCTGATCAAATACATGCAAGAACATCGAAAAAGCCATGACATCAGCACAATCACATTGGAAAAAGACAAGATGATCAACAGTTACAATTGTTAAATCACTGAACATTATGCATCATATAAAAATTTTCTGCATCATACATGAGTCTGACTTGTATCCAAGAATTAAATCTGAAGTTCAAATCTCATCAGGGCCTCTCCTTTGCCAGTCCATGATTCAAAGGAAAATTCACTGGTTCATCTACAGAACTAATTGCCTAGTTAATTCTCGTAGAAAAGCATCTGACCTATTGGTGGTACCTACTAAAGTACAACTTCAGGACTTTTCTGTTGTCACATTGAACAATTATCTAGAAGCAGGTATTATGTTCCTTGTGGTTGCGCACACTGTATCATTACATATTGACTACTAGTTTATGCTGTATCATTACATGTCGACAACTAGTTGTAAAAAAGATCTAAATTACAAGGCCTACCAAGGTATCCAAAGCTTAAGAACATTTCTATTTCTCACGGAATTAGCCATTCATACATATTCAGGAATCGTCTACACTTATTATGTCATTACATATACGACCTATGGGAAAAATCCCATGTTTGGGAGGGGCCGTTTCCGTTAATTCTGCTAAGAATAAGCATTCCCTCCGCATGACCATGTATAAGGATGTCATCCTCTGGTTACATTGGATGATCAAGTTAAAATCCGGTGTGATGCCAGTACTGACGCTGTTACAGATTTAAAACATCTTCGCCCTGCAGCTCTCTCTCTATACCTAGAAGAAAAGAGAAGAAAGTTTCTGTCAAACACAATCATTCAAGTTTATATAGATAAGAGTATTAGCATATTTTCTCTCTAAAAATAAAAAGAGTAGTATATAATCTGGTTTATTAGCAGTGGTCTTTATATAAAAAAATCAAGAGTGTCTTCTCTCCAGAGGGACAAACATAGATTTTAACCTCCTGAAGGAATGGATTGCAAAAATAATAATTACAAAAGAGGTAGATATTAGATTTAGCCCATCAATGCAAACAAAGGATAGAATGTTTCAGAAGCAAGTAGAATTAACCAAAATAACAATAAATCATCCTCATAGATAGTGTGCACAGGATAGCAATATCGTTGTTAAAGTTTTGTACAGTCGTAATCTTTATTAGTTAGCTTGATATAACATTGTTAGCCCACAGCCAAACACCTTTTAATCTTTTGGGTGAAGTGGTTTTTTGACATGGTTTGTTGGACCTTAAAAAATGGATGCCTACAACTTTAAAGGCTTTATTAGCAAGAACAGGCCTAAAAGGGGAGCTGAAAGAATTTAGGGAGAACGAACAATCAGGGCTGCTGCTGAACCAACACATGCTCCTACTCAATGCGCAATGAATTAAAAAAGGAAATACCGCAGAGAGAGAGAGAGAGAGAGAGAGAGAGAGAGAGAGAGAGAGAGCAAAAAGGGAGGTTGAAAGATTTAATATGTCAGCAGAAAAAAAAAAGAGAGAGAAAAGAGGACGTAATCAGATAGCATTTCCACTGCATACGAGCCAAGGTGTAGTTTGTTGGGAAGAAGGCTTTATTAGTATGGATGGGCCTAAAAGGGAGCCAGAACAATCTGGGCTGATGATGGGGTATTGAACTGATTGAAAAAGAAAAATACTCCCCAAGGAGGGAGACATTGAATAGTTAGATGTGATTTTAGTCAAAAAGAGAAACAAAAGAAAAGAAAAACAAAAAAAAAGGAAACCAGAGGTAGTGACAGAATTGTCCCTATTTTTTGGCCAAAACAAAATAGTCCATAGTTTCATCTAACCTACCTAAAAAGTTTGTCTTTTAGTTAAAAAAAAAAAATTATGGCCTAACTTATAAACAAAAAATAGTTCCTGCTTTCATTAAAATTCCTGAAGAGTCCCTCCTTCAGCTAAAAAATTTGTGATATAACATAACAGGAAAAAAACAGTATAACCATTGCAGACCCAGGAAAATGATAATATGACCATGCTGACTAAACACTAAAGATATCATATGGAACTATGTATGCTGATACAAACATAATTGTTTATGACGCTTCAGGTCATGCCTAAAGGAGAAAATGCATCACATCTATTTCAAAACATGAGAACAATATTGACCATATGATATTGAACTATTATAAGTGATACATATCTTGAAGCTACAAACTCCTTTCTAAATTCTCACTAGGCATGAATGGAAATGCAATGAGAAAAGTGTCGATCATCTGTTCGCACATAAGAAAGTTGGTTTTACTGGATAAATTTAAAAAGGGAGGACTGTGCAAGGGTTTCATCTAAGTTTTGAGAAGGAATCTTGATCTTCTGACCTAGATTGAGAGTGGGTAGAATAGTTAGAATTTAGATTTAAACATCAAATCAAAAGCTTGGACAGACGTTGAGTATTTTTCAAACATGTTGGGAAAAAAGGGATCAATTTGGCATTTAAAGAAAAATACGGACAATTTTGTGTATTCTTTTGTCTGTATTTGGATTTAGCTTAAGGACTAATTTGTCATTACGCCAGAAGCAATTGGACACCACTTCTAGTGGACCACTGGATGTGATCCAAAGTGGAGTTTGTTGAAAACTGTTCTTTGTCCAACCAGCTCAACAAGAAATGGCCCAATTTGAGTGACTGATGTATTCTGTAAAAAGGGCTAAAGGTTTATGGGACTAGTCCCTTATCGTATATAACAATATGGGTGGTTTAATAGGTTTGGACCCAACAAATCTTTTTAGGGTTTCTTGTCTAGGTCAAATTGGATTCCAAGCCGATTAGTATGCCACGCTGTATTAAGTCTTCTTAATTGGCATTTACCTGAATTTCTAACTTGTTTCAGAAAACTGGGTTTCAAGAGGTCGGTCTTGGGTTCAAACCATGATTACAAATATCACTTAATTCCGATACATATCAGCATCATCATTTCAGGTTTTGAAGTACCCGATATAATATTGTAGTAGTCAGATTTTGACTGTCGTCAAGATTGACACGTGTCCCACAATATCAGAAGCATCTCTCAAGCGAACAACAGACTCGACATACAAGCTGGACCATTGCGGGTCCAAGAAAGTCTCGGGTCTTGCCCCGAGTCCACACTCGACCCGACCTGCAACTGCCAGGTCCCTCTCCGAGTCCACACACGACCCGAGGTCCCTCTTCGACGCCTGCAACTGCCAGGTCCCTCTCCGATATCTGCAACTATCAGGTCCCTCTCCTACTAGATATATCTGAGATTATTCTCCCGAATATTCAACTTAGGCGGAACCATTTCACTAGTCGGAGGCCCCGACCCCCACAGCAAAGGCCCGTCATGGAGACTTGCCTGCATGCTAGATACAACTCAGCAGCAGAATTTCCTGATTCACGGAGTCAATTACGGTGTAAGATTATCCCCATGTTCTAAATATTTTAGCACCCTTATTCCACTGGGAGCAGTTATGGATAAAGGTGGATATCTGTACATATCAATCCCAACAATCAGGTGCTGTTATCTGTGAGCAGTTATGAAGAAATCGCAATATGCAAATCATGCAGTTATGGAGATCTGAAATATCTGCATCATCAATTACAATGCCACAGGATATTTATGCACCTGGATGTCCATCGAGAAAGAGGATCGCATCCAAAAAGTTGTAAACACAATAGTATTCCATAGAACAATGTTTTAAAAAACCCGTTATGTAACTCGTTATAACCCGTTACAGAACATAACAACACCTAGCCGTTATATAATATTTGCAAAAAACGCAGTTCCCAGTAACGAGCGTTTTTTGGAGCGTTACAAACGTTACGTTATGAAAATAACATAACATTCGTAACTCGCGTTATTTACACAGATTGCAAATATAAAACAACGAATCGATTTCTCTCAAGACCAAATCGACGTGAAACCCTAAATTGGCGAAGGCAAGTGAAACATAGAAGCACCCAAGTTCTCCTCTCTCTGCAGTCGACGGCGACAACGACGGTGACTCCTTCGTGCGGTTCCTCCTCTCTCTACAGTTCCTCTTCAATTTCATCGGCGAGCATCGAAGCACTCTAGTTCCTCTCTCTTTGATCTCTCTTCAATTGATGAGGAACTCATCATTGTAATGTTCCAAAAATTAAAAAACAGCACGACTCTTCAATTGATGAGGAACTCGTCGTCAATCTCTTTTCGATCTCTCTTCAATTGACGAGGAACCACATGACATCGGAGTACCTCAATTTCTTGATGCTCGCTAAAATTTATTGTGAGACTTGTTAAATGTGTTATATATTATTTTGATTTTTTAGATATTTTAAAATTATTTTTCTCTTTATAAAAATTTTAAATATAGTATATATATATTTATTTTTATTAAATAAATATTAAATCGCGTAACCTACGTTATGCGTTACGTTATAACCTATGTTAACATAACAAAAGAAAATGTTATTGTTATGTACCGTTATTTTAAACATTGCCGCAGAATTCATTGTAACTTAGGACTATAGTGAATTCTCTCCCTCTTCCCTATGGTTTTCTCAATTTGAATTTCCACGTAAAAAACCTTTGTCTCTATCTGTTTACTGTGCTGAAATCTTTAATTATCACACGATAATATACCCTTTCGCTTGTGATGTGAGGTTGACTGTCCGATCAATCGTGTCAGAAAATCTCCACCACAGATATTAACCCTACAATATTGACCGATATCATGCAGATATTGCTGATATTAACGGCCCATATTGTTGATATTGATACTGAAAATCATTGGTGATGCCAACACCAATACCAAGATTTTAATCCATGGTTCAAGCCTCATTACTCTCAAATTTAAGATATATTTATAATTTATCTACGCCATTTGTTCTTCCCTCAAAGCAATTTCATTTGGAGGCGTATTCGTGTGGTCTGAAGGCCACTGTGAGGAGGATTGTTTAAGAGGTTAGCTTGACATACATTGTTAGCCCATGATCCAGCAACTTAAGCTTTTAGATAATATGATAATCAATAATAAGAAAACGTTTGTGCAACCCTTGCATAAAATTTCAAGCTCTTCTTCATAATACATGAATAGCTTAAACAATGTATTTTATAAAGAAACTCCAAATAAATATCAGAAATATACCATGTGAAATTGCATATGTGTATATAATTTTTCTGCAAACATATAATATATATTGTTCGATCTTGGAACTGTCAGATCCAAAATTCCAGTCAATCACCGGGACTTTCATGAAGTTTGAGAAAAGAAAGTCTGAAGCATTTAAAAAATAGAACTTACTAGAAAAAAAGATGAGAATGCACGTAACTAGAAAGCTGGGCAGGTGAAGCAGCCACTTAAAGAACTCATCTGTCCAGTTTTGCTGAAGTATGAGCCCCTTCTAGGAGTATTCTTTGCAACCTGCTGAGACTGGACCGTGGCCACAGTGCTTCTCATCTCTTGTGCTTTTCTCTGAGCAGACTTAAGCTTGTTCAATATCTTATCCATTGAGGAAGACCTTTTCTTTTCTAGCTTCACCTGAAGTCAGCAGACATTAAAAAGTGTGAATTGCACGCCATTAGCTTTATGAGAGCATAATCAGCATGTAGTCCAAGAAAGAAAATTTAAAACCTTTACTGTAAAATACACAAGTTAGAGAACACCTCCAGTTTCCTAATTGCTGCTTCTGCTTTTGCTTTCTGCAGGTTCTCCCATGCTGTGATTTTGGCTTCCTCTCTCTTATACCTTTGAGAACACATTGAAAGATCAATTGAGTTCATTGTAAAATAAATTTTCCATTTTCTCTATGATGTTTTCTTACTTGGAAATACATTTTGCTGTCTCTGCAACTTCCCAACCAGAAGAAGAATCAGCCTTGGCCTCTACAGTTTTCTTCTTCCATTCTATAATGTTCATTGAACGCCTATCAGAACCTCGTGCTACGTGTTTCTTAGACCACCTTGTCACAGTAACCCGATCATCCACCTGCACATCTCTGACCTCTAGTTTTGAGAAATGGCTTTCCGGTTCTTCAATGGGTTGGGCTGATGCTGACGGGGAGAAAGAATCTCTATGTTTCGGAGAAGATTGAGTACTTCCATCAGGGCTCATTTGTGTTGCCACATCCTTCCTCAAAACTGCAGAAGACCTCATGGTGCTTGCATCCCTGTTTCTATCGATTTTTTCATCTGTCACCCCAAAAATTGGTCAGCTAAAGGTCAGAGAGGAATTTGGGCAAACATTTGAGGACTCCTTAGGCATAAAATACTTTTTAGAGAGTACACATGAACTCCATGTACAATAAAATGATTTTGAAGATTCAGCATAGTGAATATCACAGGGCCTCCGCTATATACAGCAACCACATCAAACTAAGAGTTCTTTCCAGCACACATGAAATAAATTAAAGGAACGGTATAATTGTATCATTCTCCAAGCATAATTTCCAAATAATAATTACTATGAAGACTGTAATGATCTTCTTTGCTTCCCCCGCATTTACATAAAGGAGAAAAATAATAACATTTTTTTTGCCATATTGTCCTTATATTTTTCCAGTTTACATATTTCTCTTCTCATTATGCATATTTCCAGCATGTGCCCTGATGTTATAAAGACGATTTGCAAAAATCTCCTTCTGTTGGTTCTGAGTAAACAGAAGTTTTATTTCCAAAGAATTGTTCAAGTTTCTGGATGAATCAACAAGTAGTTGAAATTTAAAATACAAGATTGCTCTCCACTTAATCTTTCTTGGCTCAAATTTACGCCCCCCCCCCCCCCCCCCCCCCCGGCACACACATTGTTAACCAGTTTGTGTGTTCCAGTTACTGTTGATTCAAGAAATGAGATAATTGTAATGGCTAACTGATTCAATTGGCTCTCGTTGAGGTTGTGACTTGAATCTGGCTCACAAACACTCATATTAAGAAGGGCGCAAAGACATAAAGGAAAAGAGAGAATTTTATTTCAGTAGGGGTTTCACACTAGGGTCATATCAGACTTCATTGATTATTAGCCTAATATCCATAAAAATTAATGGCCCTTTGTCACTAAAAATGATATCAGAACCCATGGTAAAGATTTTTCAAGTAATGTACAAACATGGAGTGATATAGTGCAAGTGAGCATCTCATTCTATGGTGAGACCTAACAAAAGTGCAAACGGGTTAGCAGCTATATGCCTTAAAAGAAGCTATAGTTAATAAAAACACAATCCATACTATTGTGATGGTTGGCTTGTGCCAAAAGACAAGTTTTAAGCTATGTTACACGGATAAGGCAATGTTGAAATGGACACGAAACGTGAACACGTGGCAAATTCTTAAAAATACACACAACACGTATGTCCGACACGTTTCGGACTCGACACGGACCCATGATAGAAGTGTCTGTGCTACATAGGTTTTAAGGCATACTCGCTAGTTGCCTCGCACGTGTATGACAAAAAAAAAGCGGAGACTGATTGATCTCCCAACATTTTATACTCTTTGATCAGATCCTTATTCAACGAATAACGGTGGAGCTTATTAATGTCAAGGCTTGAATCTTGCTCACAAGTGCTAGGATTATGACGTGAGTACGTCATGAAGATAGACGAAAACTCGAAGATCAAAGAACAGACGTGTACAAGAATCTGTGCATAGGAGTAGTCGACTAGTACTAGCTATAGTCGACTAATCACAGGGATTAGTCGACTAAGACATTATATAGTCGACTAGCTTGGCCAACAGAGAGTTGGGGGTTTTCGGATTTGTCAGAGTAGTTGACTAGTATTTAGGCCTAGTCGACTAATACATGGTATTAGTTGACTAATGCTCTGACCTAGTCGACTAATGTCGGATTTGACAGTTTTTTTTTCTGGTTCTATTTTAATTTATTTATTCTGAGGCGGTGATTGTTTGTATTGATGAAATTTGTTTAGAATTAAGAGAGTTCCATGTTCTATAAACAACCCCTTGGGGTGACCTTCAATGTATTCGAAGAGAATCCAATGAATTTGTAATTCCTAAGGGTGTAATTCATCTAGGTGAGAGATTCGTGAGAGAAGCTTAGCCACAAGGGTTCGCTGTTTTTGATGACCATCAAGAGCTTGTAATCTTCTCAGTGTGAGGTGTAAGTAATTCTTATTATACTCCCCAAAATTTTAATAAAGTTTCTCCTCATTCTCCCGTGGACGTACACACGATCTGTTTGATCAGTGGAACCACATTATATTGTTTGTTGGCTTTCTATCTACTTTGGAGTATCTTCTTCTTCTCTTCTTCACGTTGCCTTAGTAGATCCTATGGTCTGTTTCCGTTGTGCCGTCCCAATTGATCCGGTCGTGGGGGTGCCCTCGCCTGAAATCACAATTGGTATCAGAGTAAGGTCAACTTGAACATGTATGCGATCAAGTTCGATATTCAGAAGTTCAATGGCATCATCAATTTCAGCAAGTGGCAGATTAAGACGAACGCCATGCTTGTCCAGAGCGGGTTGAAGAAAGCACTACTCAGGAGGGAGAAAAAGCCTCAAGACATGATGGAAGAAACTTGGCATGAGTTGGATTAAAAAGCCTTAACGGCTATTCAGCTTTACTTGGCGGATAAAGTGTTGGATGCGTTTTCTATAAAGAAAATAGATTCCTCGTTGTGGGAGCGACTTCAAGACCACTATCTGAAGAAGTCATTGGTGAATCATTGATTCCGAAGCAACGTCTCTTTCTTCTCCGCATACATGAAGGTATACCTTTGAAGTCTCACATTGCATTTTTCTCTATTATCAATGATTTAGATAAGACAGAGGTTAAGATAGAAGATGAGGATCAAGCACTTCTATTATTGTATTCTTTACCTTCTTCATATAAGAGTTTTAGGAAAGCTATCATCTATGGAGGCAGGTCAACAATTAAGGTAAATAAGGTCAAGGAGTATTTGCTCAACAAGGACAAAATTGATACCCAGTTAACGGGTGAGTCTCATCATGATGATTACAGGCAAGTTCATTATTCAAGAAAGAAGAGTAATAATAGAAGTTCCACGGGTAAGTCAAAGCATAGGAATTTGACATGCAAATATGGTCACAAGAAGGGGCATATTAGAGCTGATTGTTGGCTTCGAAAGAAGAAACAAGCAGATACTAATGTCATTGAATTGACTGGAGAAAATGAAGAACAGTGTGGCGTTCTATCTGTTACAGACAGATCAGTTGGTAATAAAGATAGATAGATTATTAACTCTGAATGTTCACAACACATTAGTTCCAATAGGAAAATGTTTTCTTCATATACTTCGGTTCAAGGAGAAGACTTCATGGGAAATTCTGCTACAAGGTGATTGGCGAAGGAAGGAACAATCCAATTTCGGTCTCATGATAGATGCATCACTACTATTCAAGGCGTTCGTCATGTTCCCAAATCAAGGTACAATCTCATCTCTTTTGGAGCCCTACAAGGGAAGGGTTCAGTTTCAGTTCTGAAGGTAATCTTATGGAAGTCTCCAAACAGGCTCATGTGAAGTTTCAGGTCAAACGTGTCGGTAATGTGTATATCTTGCAAAATTCGGAAGTTACAGTTGAGGATTACAGTCATCCTTAATTTCAGAACCGGGTTGTGGAACAATCAGAGATACGATAGTTTCAAGCTCGGATGCTCAGTTGCCCCATAGAGGATTGGGACTAGGCGTGTAACAAGGTAGTCCAGGTCGTTACTCCTATGGTGGAGCAAATTCTTATAGATCTTCTGTAGATTAAGGAGATCGTTGGATCAATGTTCTAAAAAACCCGTTCTATAACTCGTTATATAACCTAACACTGACCAATCGTTACGTAACAGGGCTAAAAATATAATGTTTCATAACTATGGTTATTTTGCCCGTAACGTACATTACGTTACATTATTAACGTAATTGCACCATAACTTACGTTACGGTGCAATTTGACTTTTTATAGAAAAAAACCAAATTTGCTCAGTTTAGGGCAAAAAAATCCCCCCAAAAAATCCTCTCTGCAACTTCGCCGTCTTTGCAACCTCTCTGTCGTCTTTGCAACTTCGTTGTCGGTGCCAAGAAGAAGAAGAATAAGACCTAGCTCTATGGTTCTCCATCATGGTGGTTCTCGCCAGCTCCGTCTCCAAGCGGTGGTTCCCCGTCGTGGTTCTCGCCGGCGTCGTCACCTAGCACATGTAAGCTCTCTCTCCCCCCTCCCGATCTCTTTCTCCTCCCGATCTCTTTCTTTGCTCTCTCCTGAGAGAGAGAATCGGAGGGGGGAGAGCAGAGAGCTAGAAGGAGAGAGCAGAGAGTGAAATATCTTAGGGAGAGGGCAGAGAGAGATAATTGCTAAAAATATAGGCTGAGATAATATTATCAAAAGATAATTGCTCAAAAGATAATTGCTAAAAATTATCATGCTTGTTATCATACTTGTTATAATCCAATTATCATTCTTATTATAGTTTGTTATGTTTGCAACCTTATTATGAAATTTGTTATGTTTGTGAACTTATTATAACTTGTGAATGTAAAAAATTATTGTGATACTTGCTAAAAATTGTTGCGAGACTTGCTAAATATGTTATAAATTATTTTGATATTTTTTAGATTTTTTAAAATTATTTTTATTTATAAAAATTAAATATAGTATATATATTTATTTTTATTAAATAAATATTGAATCGCATAACCAACGTTATGTGTTACGTTATAAACTATGTTAACATAATAAAGAAAAAAACGTTAGCATTACGTTATCGTTATTTTAAATATTGCGTTGGATAATAAAGTTCAAGTTGGGCCTGAACTTATTCGACCTAATCAAGTTGTGAACCCCATGAGAGGGTTATGAAGAAGAGGGAGTGAGATGGAGATGAAGTCAAGTTTATTCAATTGTGCAAGCACATGGAGCATGGTGGTTATTCTCGGACTTGAACGTATTCAAGTCAAGGGAGATTGTTAAAATTATGACTCGAATACGTCGTGAAGTTAGAACGAAAACTCGAAGATCAAAGAACGAACGTGTACAAGAATCTATGCACAGGAGTAGTCGACAAATACTAGGTATAGTCGACTAATCACAGTGATTAGTCGACTAATACATTGTTTAGTCGCCTAACTTGGCCAACAGAGATTTAGAGGTTCTCGGATTTGTCAAAGTAATCGACTAGTATTTGGACGTAGCCAACTAATACTATGAATTAGTCGACTAAATGCTCCAGCCTAGACGACTTATGTCAGATCTGGCAATTTTCTTTTTTGGATCAATTTTGATTCCGAGTTGGATTTGAATTTCCTTTACTCTGAGGCAGTGATTATTCGTATTGATGGAGTTTATTTAGGACTAGGAGAGTTCTATAGTATATAAATAACCCCTTAGGGGTGGCCTTCAATGTATTCAAAGAGAATCCAATGAATTTATAATTTTTAATGGTGTAATTCATCAAGGTGAGAGATTCGTGAGAGAAGCTTAGCCACAAAGGTTCCCTGTTCTTGGCGACCATCAAGGGCTTATAATCTTCTCAACGTGAGGTGTAAGTAATTCTTATTATACTCCCCTAAAGTTTTAATAAAGTTCTTCTCCCTTCTCTCGTGGAAATCTATTTGATCAGTGGAACCACATTATATTATTTGTTGTCTTTCTATCTACTTTGAAATATTTTCTTCTCTTCTTCATGTTGTCTTAGTAGATCCTGTGATTTGTTTTCGCTGTGTCGCCTCAGTCGATCCGGTCGTGGAGGCGCCCTCCCCTGAAATCACAACAAGCACTCGTGAGAAAAGCAAAGAGACAAAAAAGGGAACGTACTCCCATATGTAGAAAGACAAGAGGACAAATGGCTAAATAACATTAGATCTAAGACTCTTTTAGGTTTTAGAGAATAGACGGCATAAACCCTAGACTAGAGGTTGCCTCTCTTTATATAGATGATAAACAAATAAGATGTGGGTATGGGGTTTACAAGATAACTAAACACTCAATACCCAATAAGCAAAAAATACCAAATAGCCTAATACTCCCCCCTCAAGCTGGAGCATAGATGTCAATCATACCCAGCTTGTCACAAAGAATAGTAGAACACCGTCTAAACAAAGTTTTCCTAAATAAAAATTAACAAATAAAAAATTGATAATTTGATGTCATATTGTTGAATCATTGATGTCGATGCTAAAATTTCCAACAAAATCAAGCCGAATATGAGCCGAATCTAACACTTATGCACGAATATTGCATGAAAAAATCATCTTGGATACAATTAAGATTTTAGAGTTTTTCAAACTCAGTACTCATTAGAAGATGAGGTTTTGAGAGATCCTCAAACTCAGAAATCAGTAGAATATAAGGTTTTGCGAGAACCACAAACTCAGTAGAAAAGGCCCCAAGGAACATATGCACAGATTTCTCCCATAATAATTCTTCCCATTGAGTATGGCAGTAGTAATTTAAATTCCTATGAGATCACAGACATCTTTGATCTCAACGGATAATAGCGAAAAAGATGGGAAGAACTAGATATGCCAAGTAAAAGAGGAATAGAATGGGGACAAGAACAAAACACCATAGCAAATCTAATCAAATCAAGTCATAGATCAAAGATCAGATGAAAAAGGGTTGAAGAAGAGGAATAAGGTTGCAAGTTTGTAGGTGCAGGTCTGCACGGGTGGTGCATTTGCAGCAGCAAGAACAACACAACAGAAATAACTACAGAGATAAGCAACAATATTTGGCAGTAGTAGTTGCAGGACAGAATCAGGCAACAACTAGCACTAGTTGGTTGCAGCAGCAAGTGCAGCAATCAGGATTGGTTGCAGCAATGGTTACAGTTGATGCGGCAGGGGTGAAGAGATGGCTGAAGTTACAGTTGATGCAGCAGAGGGTGCATGAAGGCATCAGAAGTTGCAACTATGGCAGAAAAAGTTGCAGATAAAGGCGCAAGGGGTTGTGCTTTGATTTACAGTAATCAGAAAGTGCTGTGATTGGATCTGCAAAGATGACATGCACTGCATTTTGTCTATGTAGATGGTCGGTTAGGGCTTTAGGCTAGGGTTTTAGTGATTATGTTGGATCTGCAAAGATGACATGCACTGCATTTTGTCTAGATAGATGGTCGGCTAGGGTTTTAGGCTAGGGTTTTAGTGATTATGGGTTTTTCCGGGTACTGTTAATATGAACAGTAAATCTCTTATTATTATTATTATTATTATTTCAGATCTGGAATTGATTCAGATAGATCTGAAGAAAAAAAAGAAAAAAAGATAAGAAGATGATGGCTAGAGTTTTGAAGAAGAAAGTGATGGTGGCGGCTAGGCTAGGATTTTTTTTCCCTTTTTAGATCGTGGCAGCGGTTTGTGGAGAAGGAGATAGTGCTCTGATACCATATTAGGCTTTAAAGAATAGACGACATAAACCCTAGATTAGGGGTTGCCTCTTTTTATATAGATGATGAACAAATAAGATGTGGGTATGGGTTTTTACAAGATAACTAAATACTCAATACCCAATAAACAAAAAATACCAAATAGTCTAACAACTCTAATAGAGACTTTTCTTTTGGTTCATACTGTATTTTTTTTATTGACTATTAGCATAATATCCATCAGAACCTAATGGGCATTGGTCATAGACTTTTGTTTATTCAGACTTGTACTATTCATTTAAAGTTCAGAATGCGAACTTTGATTATTTGATGCAATCAAACTGTGACTTTTTAATTAAGTAGATTTCTATTTTGAATAAGTATCAAACCGTGGTTTTCGTTATTGATATTAAAAGATGAAAGCTTATATAATCATAATCTTAATTTTACATGTCTTTTGATGTATATATGTCTCATATTTGTAAATATCACAAAAACATGCATAATTATCAAAATTATTCTGATGATCACTACCAAGTATATCATGACTAATCCGATTAAGCCAACTCCGTTAAGTGCACATCACGCAAAGTAGTGCATCACATCTAAGTACACGTGCCATGAGCCAAAGTGTACGACAAATTTGGTAACATCAATTCAACTCATCTTTAACCTTTCCCATTTATCGTAACCCAAGAATTACCTTCCTCTCTTTTTTCCTTCTCTTCCTGTTTGTGTCGTATCTACCTCCAACTTCCTTCTTTTCCTCTTATATTTGCATTCTCCCATGTTGCCTTCTTCATCAACATATCTTAGAAGATTTGAATTGTCACATTTGAATTTCAAAGATTCTGAAATTTTCAAGTCAAAGTACTTTGAGTCTTTAATGTGATTGTTTTTAGATTTTATTTTACGAAGTATAGGCCTTTTTGCCTTTAGCTGTTCATAAATGTCAAATGAATCAAATATTTGGAAAAAGCTACTGTGTAAATTAACAAAGTGAATATGGCATTGTGGATTGAGCTCAAAATCATAGATTTTCATTTTCCTTATTTTTGTATTGCTTTTATTAAAATAATAATGGAGTTAATCCTTAACCATAGTTTATTTGCATTCATTTTTTACTCGCCTTTTTTACATTCAACGGCTATCAATTCACAAGCTATGTTGTTTCAAAGAGGAGGAATGGATGAAACTGACACAAAGATATTTTAAGGCATTCTTCTCCTTTTATCCACCAACTTGTGTCTCTTAACAATCCATATTGGTAGGGCATGTTTGTAATATTAGTAAAAATATTGAAAACACATAGAAAATTATGCATAAAGTGAGAATAAATATGTAAATTTACCAAAATATATTGGGATCTATGCTAGAATCCCCAAAAGGAACCCCCTTACCCTGCCCAAAAAAATATTTGACTAAAAAAGCACCAAATCCAGAAGAGAAAGGAAAAGGAAAAAGTCTTTCTTTAGTGATGGCATCTACTTGAAGTACACCATTCAAAACACAAATACTTCACAATATACATTTACAAATCAATAATTTGACCTGCTCCCTTATGCCAAAACCTAACCAAAATCAGGAATAATCAAGTGATTATTCCGCAGAACTTCCCAAAGTTTGGTCCAAAGAATAATGATATGCCTAGGGTAAAGAAATGTGCTGAATTTTTCTAGATTTGGTCCACCAGCAGCGAAAATGTAGAGAGGCGGAGATATGCTCCTTATTAAGGAAGCTACACTAGGTAAATCTTAGAAACAGTTGCCACATGGATGCCCTCATAAATAGAGACTGCAAGCTAATGCAATATCACAATAACCATTACATCAATCTAAAAACACCTATACTCCCAAGAGTATTAGTTTCTCATTTCTTAATAGATGATATGCCCATTTTGTCACCCTCAGCCCAAAGAAACCAAAATAACTGATCCTACAAGCTCCGGTTGCATGTAAAAGATTAGCTTCAATCACCCCTTACGTGGATTGGTAAGTTGTTGAACAAACGTTGTCATCATCTCAATAGTTTACATTGTTTTGAAGCAAGTTGTCAACAATTTCCTCAGGATCCAAATTGTTTGCATAAGTGCTTGGGTAAGAGTGGAGCGAATTTTTCGTAATCCATGAATCAAACCATATCCGAACTGATGACCAACTCCCATCTGCTCATGCAGATGACTGCAAACACTCGGGAAGCATTGCAGAGGTCCTCAAAGTGTCCAGATTTTTGGGAATTATTAGTGTCATTTAGCTATATTTGAGCAATCCTGCTGGAATTCTAATAAGAACGGTTTAACATCCTTATTTTCCCTTTAATGCAGTCATGGAATGGTAAGCTTTTGCCTCGAGATGCGTTGTTTCCTTCGTCTTGTCCATGAAATTAATCCGAGTAGCATCATTTTCCTTCCAATTACAGTTTGACACCTTCTATCTAGATATCATAATCAATCTCATCATCTATTCCATCCAATCAATTAATTTCCTTTGTAAAACTAGCGCTAAACATAGTACATAAATTAATGGCCTTAGACATCAAGAGCAGAGATATCTTGGTTAATGGCTCCATGTGCCACACTGTTCTTTTCCACATTAAAGTACAACACATTTGACTATGTTAAAGACCATAATATAACTGGACAAATGGATCATCCACTGCACCTAATATCTGTAGATTAACATAACTTCCTTGTCATGTAAACCACAATCACACTTCACTCACATTATAATGTGAATTAAAGAGTCTTGATGTGCACACCTAACAAGAACGGATTCAGTATATATTTTTGTTCTTTTATACAGTTCTCTTATGTTATTACTATTACATACTTTTTGTTGGCGCAAGTACATCCACACATGTTATAAAGCTCTGATACCATTTGGTGGGGTGACTTTTTTTTTATACTAAATATCATACTTTGAAGATCTACTACCATGAATATGAAAATCATCCATAGGTGATCAACATTCCAATTAATGGTCACAACGTCTACCTTTGACTTTCCATAATACTGGATGGGATAAGGACTGAGAGGGTAGTAGCAATTCTTTAACTTAGATACTGTGAAAAATCAGAGTAAAATACCCCACTCGATCATTTTATCAACCATGTTTATAAATTATAATTTCACCTTCTAACATATTCTTACAAGAAAACTACTCATAAATCATTATAATATTAACAGATGCAATTTAAATTACATAAATATACTTAAAATAGTCAACATATTTAAAGTTAGTCGGCAGACTTAACATTACTCATCTTCAAACTAGCAGAACAAATCTCATCATCAGAAATACAAATACCCAACTATTACAAAAAGCACTCTCTCACTCAAAAGATTAAAAATTCTTTTAAGATGTCTTCAGATCTATAATCTGCTCTCCTTGTTCTTTTGCTCTCCTTCTTCTGCCTTAATCCTTTTTATTTAGACTTTTTAAGACACCGGACTTCAAACTTGTTTACAATAGAGCTAAGGCATCTTTTCAATAACAAAACATATCATGCCAAGGCAAATCATATCACACCAAAAGTAAAGGCACATCGGACTACACTGAAAGCATTTAAGATAAAAATCTTTAAAAGTCTGGTTGAAAGTATTGATGCTACCTCCTAAAGGTATCTTATAAGAATCTTCGAGTTATCTTTAACTAAAGAGTGTCTTTAACCACACACCACCGCTTTTTCAAAGTGATTGAGACAATCACTTGGTAGTAAGTGAAGGATGGTCATTATCTTTTCAGAACATTCTGAATATTGTACTGTATAACTAAATCGAATGAATCATTCTGGGCCATCTAATTTTCTTCAAAATCAGCAATCATTCGATCAGTTAATTCATCATCATCATCATTCATTTTTTGCAGGACTTGCTCACATTATTCAACATTTGTATGAGCCTTGTTACCTCAAATGATTCTCTAGTTCTGATTTTATAGTATAGACTTTGAAAATTGAGATAATATAAATCACTGTAAGAACACATTATCTTTCTGATCAACTTGGCTGTAACCAGTGTCATTTCATCTAATGTAATTATTGGTCACATATCAGGATGGGGCTCTTTGAGATTAAGTTATTCCATCAGCTTCTTGGTGTGGTTATAGATGAAGATTAAAGAGTAGATTGAGAGTTGTTCGCCTTCATTTATCCATTCTGAACTAGTAGTTTCGAACTAAATCCAATCTTCTTCTAATTTTCTTAACAAATATTTTACACAAAATAATAATTTTCTAGAGATATTAATATTTTCTTTAGATAACTATTTGTTCGTTTATTAACTAGACCATTAGCAATAAGATAAGATATAGTAATTCTATTAGAAGTTTCCTCTATTTCAAAGAAATCAAAAATATTTAAAATAACTCCTAGTTTTATATGCCTTTTATGCAAAAAAAATTTCATTTTCGTTTAACCATAGTAGTGTTGTATTTTTAAAAATTAACTATTGGCATTTCTGTTGTCATCCGCTAAATAGATGTTTAAATTTCAATTGGCAGAGCAGATAGTAATATTCTTAATGATATTCTAAGGAAAGGATTAGTAGTAAAATGTAATTTATTCATAATTTCTTTAAGATCTAAAAACATATAGATTTTTTTGATATTTTTCATTTAAAATCTTATAATAATTACTAATAATATTATTCTCCTTAGATATATTTTTCATATTATTATTTAGGAGTGTGAAATAGTAACAGATATTATGCAATGATGTATGAATTGTCTATTTCAAGTAGTAGTGTTAAAAAACAAGTTATCAACAAGTCTTTGTTGATAATACTCAATAGGAGTGCTTGTCCTAAAATCCATAATTGATTTATTATATTATTGATGATGTTGTCTTTCTTTTAATGCAAGCAAAAGCAACTTTCTTTATTGATGAAGTAAACTATTCGTGATGAATAAGTTATCTTATAATAGATGTAATAATGAGATGTTTTGTACAATGTAAAGCTACTAATGATAAGGATATTGACTTAGCAATATGAATACTCTTTTACACTATTGATGAATTATTACTATTAATAGTTAATGATAATATAATAGTTAATAATGAGATATTTTATATAATATAAGACCGCTATTTAGGTTAACAAGACTACTCCCCAAGCATTTTCGGAGGCATCTTTGAATTATTTTAATTGAGTCACTTATTGGTAATGTTAATTAGGTAACTTCTAATCAATTCTTTTAATTTTTGGACTACTTTCCTATCTCGCTATTAAAATATTTTTAACCATTTTTCTTAAGCTTATTATATAATGGTTGAGTAAATTTGCTTAAGAAAAGAAAGGTATAGCATAGTTAAGGATGCCTAAAAACTGTTGTAGTTTTTTAGTTTCTTTTTGATTATCACAAAATGTTATTAATTTATTTGCTATATGTGATTGTAATGTTATTTGTCCATTCGCTTTGATTTCTAATATTAGAAAATCAATTTCTTTTTTTTAATTTCATTTTTACTTCGTTAACTATTATTCTTCTTTATAAATTCTTCAAAAACTAATTGTAAATGTTTTTATGTGTTTCTAAATCTTTAGAGAAGACTAAAACATCAACTATGTATAAAAATGTGAAATCATAGTATTTATTAAAAATATTATCTATTTTGCGTTGAGATATTGCAAGCACATTCTTAATTCCAAATGGCATCACCAACTACTCATAGTGACCAAATGCAGTTGTGAATGTAGTCCAGCTAATACTATCCGGGTGCATTTTGATTTGCCAGAACACACTATTACAATCAAACTTACTATATATTGTACAATTTTGTAATTTATTTACTATCATATCCTTGTCAGGGATCTTATAATTATCATCTATTGTATTAAATTTAATCTCTTGCAATTAATTAACATATGGGATTCACCTCGTCTTATTTTTGCATAAATATAGAAGTAGCGCTTTTATGTACTTGTAAATTTTTTAATTATTTGCATTCTAGTTTAGCTAAATATGTTTAAACTTTGCTACATCTAAGGGGTTATGTTTTATATATGCATTCATTATTATAATATCTAAGTTGATTATAGCTAATTCTACATATATTGTATTTTTATTTCTATGTTCAAGAGGATTATCTCCTATTATTTTATCATTTGTTGGTTTGTCTGTTAATGATGCTAAGGTTTGTTTTTCTGTGCTTGATGATTAATTGTTGTATTGGAATTGGAATTATTATTATTTATGGTTCCACCACTCTTCGTTGTTAAACTCTTGATGTAATGTGTGTTGGAAAAAGTAATGTATTATTTAATAACTGAAATCTTCCTATAGTTAGTAAAAAAATTCATTCCTAAGATAAAGCGAGTTATATTTTCTAAGGGTACAACTATTGCTTCAGAGAGTGCAAAAGTTATATTCTGAATTATTATTAGTGTATTTTTTATACAATGAGTAACTTGATGTGGAGTACTATCAAAGTTTAGTAAATTTAAAGGCTAATCTAATTGTTTTCAATATTTATTATTTATAAATTTTTGTGCAATTATTGTTTTTCCAGTACCTGTGTCTACCAGGGCATCTATTGTAAGATGACCAAATTTTATCTAAAATTAATTTTGTAGTGACTATTATTTTATCAGTAATACTATTTGTTTTGTTCTTAGCATATGACAACAAAACTCTAATTCAGATTCATTATAACTACTATATTCACTATTATTATTTGAATCACTAAGATTACCTATTTATTACATGCTATAAACTAATTATGTATCTATATTAGAATATTCATCTATGATCTCTAATTTTAATTGGTCAAACTTTATTAAATTTACGAGCTTCTTAAGCTTAGAACAGTCAGGCTCTTTATGTCCTTTCTCTCCACAGAGATAACAATTACAATCTTCATCACATTTTTTAATATATTTTTTGACTCGCTTCTTGTTTTTCCATTTTTTCTTAAAGTATTTTTTACTTTTGTTTAATTTATTGGGATTTTGTTTATTTATTCTAAATTTCTTATTCTTATTATTAAACCTTTTGGATTTTCCTTTTTAGTTGCCTTGTTAAATTGTCTACATTCAAAATCTTCAGGTTCATTCCTTATGTTTGATTTACACATATTTGTTAGATTTTTATTGTCTAGTTTATCTTTCATTATTTTCTTAACTGTTTTGTTTAACCAATATTCTTTACATAAATTATCCTAATTCTTTTAGCTACTTCTACTGCAATACCAAAACTATGATCTTTTTTAATTTTTCTGTGGACCATTCTTTTTCGAATTCGATTTCTACGTCTTATTTTATTAATGTAATTGTCTACGCTTATTGATCTTACAGTACACCTCCTTTTGATGCATATTTTAGATAAGCATTTGTGTGATTGTCTAAAAACCTAATGTCGCATAATCCTATTCGACTTAACTTTTCAATATAGTCTATTTTTCTATCTATATCTCTAGTAGCTAGATACAGTCCAAATAAGAAAGCTTTTACAAAGGCGACGAATCCATATACAGTAGAGTTATTCATTACCACTTCTATTTCTGCCATATGTTTTCCACCTTCCTTGGTTTGTGTTTGTTCTATTAACGTTAATAAGAAACCTCTTAGAGAATTTTTTAAATATTCATATAAAACATTTTTATTCATATCATAAACAAATAAATACATAGTAGGTTTTAATTCTTTTTCCCATTTATCTACATGTTTTTCCAATTCGTCCATGGGAAAATCATTTATATTTAGAAACAGATGTATTATTGTTTTTAAATCAGGGGCTGCATTTTATTTCTAATTTACACTTTTGTATTTCAGGTGGTATGAAAATAGTTGCTGGTTGAATTGGAAGTGGGTCTTCATCATTTAGACCAGTTGATCCTTGTCCAGAATTTCTCCTTTTTCCATATTTATTATTATTTTATTATTTGAAATGTTGTTTGAGACTTCTAACTCATTTTCAAAGTTGTTGTAATCTAATGGTTCATCATCGAAACAATTGTAATCAAAAAGATGTTCTATTTCTAATTGAAGATCATTTAAATATTCTAGTGTTTCTTATTTATTAATTTCTTTAATTTTTTGTATATTAATTTTATAATTATTAACATAATCTTCCAAGTTGATTTTTTTAAAATATTATAGATTTTCTATACTAAGATCTTCTATATACGCTATTCTGTCATCAGTTGTATTTAATTTAGAATATCTTTGTTGGATTCTATTTTCAGGCATAATACCTTTTTTATATGTCTTACTATATTTTCTAATTCTATTTTCTCTTTTTCATAGAATATATTTTTATTTAATTCTAGTTTTTGACTTTAGGCCATTATTTTGATTTTCTATTTGAGACTGCTTTGAAATAACCATCCATGCACGTTCATCTGATGTAGTTACTTTAGAGAAACCATAATCTTTAACTTTTTTCAATTTTGGGTTTACTTATATTAATCCATTCTAATTCTTCTTTATTGGTAGTCTCAATTCTTATCATATTAATTTTTATATTTGCAATTCCTAACTCGTCGCAACTTCTTATTTGTAGTCAGAAGAATCTAATTGAACTATTTCTTTTAGCATTTCTATATGTATAATTACTTGTAGGGACTTCAGTATTTGTTTTAGCATTTTGGTTTAAATTTGTTAATTCCCAGTTTATGTTCTAAATTTAAATAACTTAATAATATATTCAGATTGTTTTGCCAATATTCTTTTATGTGACTATTATATATGTTCTCTTTGAAGCATTAAAATTATTCTGAGATATTCTTATCAAGAGATAAATAAGTGTAAATAGTGATAATTCATCATTGGTATAAAAGAGCATTCATTTTACTGAGTCAATATCTTTATCATCAACAGTTTTACATTGCACAAAGCATCTCATTATTGCATCCACCTTAAGACAATTTATTAACTATGAATAGTTTACTTTATCAGTAAAGAAAGTTATTTTTGCTTATATTAGAAGAAAACGAGCATCATCAATAATATAATAATCAATCACGATTTTTAGAACAATCACTCCTATTTAGCATTATCAATAAATAGTTATTGATAACTTGTTTGTCAACACTACTATTAGAAATAGACAGTTCATAGCATCTTGCATTATATTTGCTAATATTTCACACTCGTAAATAATAATATAAAAAACATATCTGAGTAGAATAATTTTATTACTAACTATTATAAGATTTTAAATGAAAAATATCAAAAAAATTGGTATATTTTAGATCCTAAAGAAATTATGAATAAATTAAATTTTACTACTAATCCATTAGAATATCATTAAAAAGATTACTATCTGCTCTGTCAACTGAAATTAAAACATATATTCAGCAAATAATAATAGAAACACTTATAGTTAATTTTTTTTAAAATATAACACTACTTATGGTCAAACGAAAATGAAAGATTTTTTTTGGATAAAGAGCGTATATAAATTAAGAGTTATTTTAAATATTTTTGATTTCTTTGAAATAGAGAAAAATTCTAATAAAATTACTATCTCTTATTTTATTGAGAATGGTATCCTTAAATATTTAATAGTTAGTAGACGAACATATAGTTATCTAATTAAAAATACTAATCTCTCTAGAAATTATTATATTATATAAAAAATATTAAAATTTTTTGAAGAAGTTTGAATTCAGTTCAAAAACACTATTCTGAAATGGATAAATGAAGGTGAACGGCTCCCAATCTACTCTTTAATATTTATCCATGACAACAAGATGCTGATGGAATCATTTAATCTTTATTCTGATATGCAGCCAATAACTATATGAAATGACAGTGGCCAAAACCAAATTGATCAGGAAGATAAGATTTTCTTGCAGTGATTTATGCTATCTCAATTTTCAAAGTCTACTATGAAGTCAGAACTAAAAAATAATTTGAGGTATCAATAAGCATGTAGATGTTTGAAGAATGTGAGCAAGTCCTGCAAAAAATGAACAATGGTGATTAATTAATTGATTGAATGATTGTTAATTTTGAAGAAAAACCAGATGGTACGGAATGATTCATTTAATTCGATTACATAGCATAATATTCAGAATACTCTGAAAAGTTAATAACCGCCTTTCACTTGCTACTAAGTAGTTGTCTTAATCACTTTGAAAAAACTGTGGTGTGTTATTAAAGATACCCTTTAGTCAAAGACAGGTGGAGAATTCTTATCAAGATACCTTTAGGGGGTGGCAACAATTCTTTCGACCAGCTTTTTAAAGATTCTTATGTTTTTGGTGTAATATGATGTGCTTTTACTTTCGGTGTGATATGATTTACCTTGGCATGTCGTGTTTTATTTTTGAAAAGATGTCTTATCTGCATTGCAAACAAGTTTGAAGTCCGGAGCCTTTAAAAGTATATAAATAGAAAGCATTAAGGTAGAAGAACAAGGATAGCAGAATATAGATCCCCAAGACTATATCTTAAAAGAATCTTCAATCTTTTGAGAGAGTACTTCTTTCTAATAGTTGAGTATTTGTAAATGATGATGAGAATTGTTCTGTTAGTCTGAAGACGAGTAGTGTCAAGTTTGTTGACAACAGTAATTCTATTAACTACTTTAAGTATATTTATATAATTTTAATTGCATCTATTAATATTATAATGATTTATGATTAGTTTCTTTATAAGATTATGTTAGAAGGTGAAATTATCATTTATAAACATAGTTGATGAAACGATCGAGTAGAGTATTTACCATGATTTTTCACGATTGTTCTAATTTTAATTTCTGCCTATAAATATCAAAGTTGAAAAATTGCTACTACTCTCTAAGTCATTATCCTCTTCATTAATGAGGAGAGGTCTAGCATGTAGGCATAAAAAGCCGAACGTAATTACATCTACAGATGTATATATAGGTTTTGATTCCTTTAGTAGGTGGTAATTAAAGTAGATCCTCTAGGAGACGGATTCCATTTTCATTACCGAAAAAGTGAATTTTGTGAAAAATAGATTCCAATCTTATCACTAGTACAATACTAAAAGTAGATTCCTTAAGAGATAGATTATGTTATCATCGTTGGTCATTTTCCCCCTTTAATCTCTTTTACTGCGGGTGTTGTGACATGCTAAATTTCTTCTAAGTCTTCTATCATGGCTTCTTATTATTTTCGATAGAAAACTGTTTTCCTAGCCACTTCGCTCATGATTTTTGTATTGTGCATGGGATACTTTCATCTACTTGACATGTAATTTGAACATTAAATAGAGGTGTTTTTTTTTCATTTTTCATTCATGCCTCCACCCTTGCTTGGCGTCTAGAGATGTTGAAATGTGACCATTTGTTTCCCATAGCAAAATATTTGCCTAACTTTGTTGTCCAAGAAATACTGAATCTGAAAGTAAATCATTCCAACATTTTCATCTTGTAGTTTGCCTAGTTAACACTTCTTAATTGTGGAATCTGGTTAGAGAGTCTGTTCATTCCACAAAATTGCATCTGCATGGGGCTTCGATTAGCATCTAAAATTTGACAAAAGAACTACAAAGTTAGGCAAAATGTTTGTGATAATTGATAGATGGTCATCTCCACATGCTAGGAACGGGGGAAGCATGGAAAATGAAAATAGAAAAACAGTTCAAGTTAATGTTCGAAAGGTTACATGACCCAGAATATGAAATTATCCCAAGAGCAACGGAAATCGCGGTCGAAGTTGCTAGAGCAGCAGTTCCTTTAGAAGAATACCAAGACATCATGATGAAAGACCTAGAAGAAATTTAGTAGGCTACAACACCAAAAACTAGAGAGGACAAAGGTGATCAAAAAGACCAGCGACGAGAATGTAACTTCTCTTAGGGGATTTGTTTTCAGTATTATATATTGTATCAGTGACAAAAATAAAATTGGTCTCTAAGAAACCCACTTTTTCGATGATGACACAAAATCTCTCTCTTACAGAATCTACTTTTAGTACTACCTATAAAGTCGTCAAAATCTATATGCATACGTGTGTGGTTGTAATTGAGCCAACCAAAAGTATATAATAGTAATGTGTCGAGAAAAATTAAGAGATGAGTCGGTGTGGAATCCTATATAAGAAGGAAAAGACAATGGTATAAAGCAAGTTTGAAATGGCATAACAAATCTTCTATAATATAATAAAATGTTGTGTAAAAATTTCCTTTGTGCCTTTACAAGCTATTGTTGCTCCGTTTATTCCTAGTGTGATTATTTATTTATACGCTGTTAAGGATCAAAACAGTACTCATCGCTAGCATCCATCAAGCAAAATCATAAGTCAATCAAAAGTGGCTGCAAGAATGTATATCTCACAAGCATAAAAGGTTCTGCATACATCACTTTTGTTTCATTGCTTCAGCTAAAACTTTTAGAATATCTTGCATTCTGACCATTGCACTTCAGCAGGCTTTATAGTAAGTATGACTCACTGTGATTAATAGTTATTTATAATAAAATATCTCTACTACCTTCCTGTTGATAAATAAAAAAGAACCGAGTAAAATTCTACTTTTGTGTTTTTGATCAGTATTACAAAGTCGATTTCTAGAAACTAGCTTCCATTAACTATCAGTTGGAGTAGCGTCATATTTTCTATAGCTCCATCTTTTAATTTATGTCTTTACATAGCCTTAAATAGTATGTTAATTCTTTCTAATCCTATATAGTTGATATGATATTAACCCATGATAAAAATATTAACCCAGTAAAGTTGAGTGATATCAGGGTTGATATTTCCAATACGGTTGATATTGACGACTGATATTGATGACATTGATACTAAAAACCAGTAGCCAATACCGATACTGAGGTTTTAAACCATGGTTTTACTTTTACTTAAATATTTGTTTAAATAGTGGAAAGTAGGAATCTATTGTTTCCTCGGCCAGGAATATAGCACCAACCCTAAGGATAGACGTCTCATACGTGATGATAAACTTTATCAACTTTTCTATGGAACGTTCTCAATATGGAGGTGCTTCACCACTGACTCAAAGAGGGTTGTTGATGATGGTAATGCAGTCACTGATATGCTTGTTTTATGTAAAATAGATTGATACCATAAATCAATGGTTGGTTGTCTCTTGAACAATCCAAATACAACAGTTCACATAATGGCATGATCGATAAAATTGCATGCGCAAACTAAAATAAATCAGAACACCATAAATTAACAACAATCGGTAACATCTAGACCTTTAAAATGATAAAGAATAAATTTATGAGTATATTATACTATCCTGATATGTTTGATACATTTTATATATGCTAATCAGTGTTTTAAAGTTCAGATGTGTAAGTAGCACTGTCCATCCCATATGTTTATGTATTGGAACAGTCGTGTATCCAATACATATGTGACATATTTCCTAAAAAAGCATATCTGGTACATGTTCATCTCCTCTGTATAAGCATATGTACTTATTAAGACCATATAGTGAGTTTCTATTTATTGGAGTCACCATAGGTGTAAAACATTGGTAAGAAGAATTTATTAGTAATATAAACATCACCTATACTTCATAGATGCATCCTTTAGTTTATAGTGACAATAATAAACAAGAAGGGCACCAAGATCAAAGGTATACTTTAGTTATATTCCTGGCATCTCAAAGAATTGCAAATAGAAATCAACTGAATCAAAAAAAAGATCTTCACAAATGCACAACATAACAAAAAAACAGAATAATTTCATCTAATCAGGTAGTAGATTTTGAAATGCAACTGATGCTGAATAAACTAGAGAGGGAAGCTCAAACCTTGTACTATACCCTGCGAGCTCTGCAACGATGAGCACGACTCCACCATTGTGTCTGAGCATCCATGGACACTAGCAGATCGTAGTATATAAGGCTCAGCATTCGCGGAAGAAGACCTGCCACCCCCTCCTCCTCCACCAACAACACCACCTCCTGTTCCACTACTAGCAGCACTACCACAACTCCCTCTATCTGCAGCGAAAACTTCAGCCAGGAAAGGGGAGATACCATTAAACCCTCCAACCCTCCCACTATCAAAGCACGGATTCAAAGGGGAAGCTGCAGACGAAGATGACAAGTAAGCCGGAGGCCCCAGCGGCCCGCTCTTCGATTTGGGCCGCCTATGGTGAGGCGGGGGCACCGAAGACCGGCCAGCGTTCTCGCTGCCGACCGGGCTAAAGATCCACTTCTCGGCATCCTCCCATTTCGAGGGAATGGCCCTCCCATTGTTGAAAGGAAGCACAGCCCCACCAGCCATGTACCTCCTACCGGAATTCGCAGGCAGCGGCACCCTTTCCGAGCTCCAACCCTTCGGGCACCGGTAATTGGGGGTCCCAGGGCTGGGGAAACTGCCTGTTTTGATACGAGAAGACGCGGCAGAGCCGTTCTTCATGGCCGTCAAGCTGCCGAGTAGGAATCGTGGCGAAATGATGGCGGCTTCGGTGTTGTGGCCATTGAAATCGAGGAGGCCGGCCGGTGCTGCCGGATTTTCCTCTTGGGGTGGGAATGGGACTCAGATCTGAGCCGCCTGTTCTGGCATTCTAGAGCAACAACAAACAACAAGTACCGAATCAATGCAATGCAGTTGATGAATTGACATGAAATGTTTGCTGCTATTGTTTGTACCTTGGAGGGCCTCAGAGAATGAATGATTTGGTGGGTCTAGCCTTTGTTCTTCTTCTTGCTCCTCTTCCGCCTCTTGTGCTGCTGTTGTTTAGCTCGGGGGTATCAAACAAAATTTAACAACTGGAAAGAGAATGTGAAAGGGAGAAAAGCGAGCGACACTGCTTACCTTTGGCTTTATAGACTGTTGAATGATTCCTGTGAATAGAGGTTACTTTCCCCGGATCTGGATCTGGGCGTGCAGCCAAACTCTGTAGAAAGCAACCAAGAAAAAATCCAAATTGAGAGAGCGGGCGGTTTCATTTCAAAGCTCACTTCATCATCATCATTCCCAGATGCCAACAAAAACCTAACATCAACATGCTAGCAAGCAAACAGAACAAATGGGCCATCTAAATAATGATCAATGTTTTCTTTCTTTTTCTTTGCACGTCTTTGCCTCAACATCCGCTGGATCCGGCTCTTTGCATTTTCATGTTACTCTCTTTTTTTATTTCTTTGTTTAAAAAAAAAAATCTAAAAATCACAGTAAGTGATAATAATAATAATAATATCTGGCACTAACTCGTGTGAAAAAGTGTGAAAAGAAGCAAGAAAAGCATGCGTCAGAATCAGATCTATCGACAGTCTTTTTCTAATTATTATTATTGTTGCAAAAGAATCCAATGACAACTGATCTTGATCCAAAAACAAGACGGGGAAAGCAAAAGGGGGCAGACCAAGAGGCGGGGGAAGAGGGAATCGCGGTCGGAGCCGAAGGAGCAGCGGTCGGCGACGCTGCCGGGGACGGAGGAGGAGAAGGCAATGCTGCTGCCGCTGGTGGTGATGAGGCTGATATTTTTGTCGCTGTTGGAAGAGTAGAAGATGAGGGAGGCTGAGTCTGGGCTGCTGCTGCTGATGCGGTGGCCGCTGGCGGTGGATCTTGAATGCTGCCGATCTCGCCGCCCCGGCATCCTCGCATTTCTTGTGAGGAGCGAGAGGTGAGGATTGAGGAATGGGGTTTCGATTTTCTTGTCTTGTTATTAATGGAGGCTAATGGGAGGGATTGGCGGGGTGGTTGGTGGTGATTAATGACTGTTCACTTCACTGTTTGCATTGGAAACCTTGCACAACTATGCTTCTTTTTTGTGTTGTATTTTAATCTCTGTTACAGCTTGCAGGGAGGGATGGCTAAGAGACGAATTGGATTGAAACTATGCTGTTTGTTAAACGAATTCGAAATGGGATGGGATATCTGAAAAATGTGAGTCAGATATCTGAAAAATGAATCGGATCTCTGGATCGGATTCACCACCCGGATGTACGAGACGGGTTGGATCCATCTCATATTATTTTATTATTTTTAAAAAAATCTAATTTCTCATTAATTATTAAAACTAATATTAAAATTTTCATTAATTCGAATTCCTCACGCAGCGCCCTTTGACTCGCCAATTGAGCTGTTGTGAGTTAAAAAAACAAATTAAAAAATCAATATAAGGTCATCCGATAATTTTTTCCTCTCACAGACGCAAATAAAAAGAGATTAAAAGAAATTATCAAGGAGGTCAGGGTAAATTTACCACGACCTGATTCGTCCCGTGATTCGTCACTGAATGAATCGAACCTGTCTCGTACATACAGAACGGGTTGAACCAGTATAATATACAAGTCGACCGGTGTTCGTACCGTGGGACTCTAATGAGTCGCACGGTACGAATCGGGTAACGAGTCCCACAATACGAATACAGAGCGACCCGTCCAGATAGCCATCCCTACTTGTAGGGCGCTTACTTGTGAGTATTCTTATTTTTCTTTTTTTTCTTTGAAAAAGGGGCTCGGGATTATATTGAAGAAGAAAATCAAAAAAGAAGAAAAAATGGAGATTCACTGAAAAGGAAAGTCCGCTGAAATATCCTCAGCCGCCCATCTCATTTCGATGGCTGAGATTAACTTTTGCGAGTTCGAGCGGGCCCCACATACGTGCCTATTCAATTATCTTTCCTTCTTCTATTTTCTTTCCTACCTCTGTGGTCGCGGAGGTCGTCGAGTTCTGGAACAAGGAGTGAGCATAATTTATTTAAACCGATCGAACCGTGTCTATTCGGTTGGTGTGATTTGGTTTCTATCAACATCGGTTTGGTTCAGTTCGGGTTTCGAATGAAATCGGTTTCACGGTTTCAGTTTTGAGTTTGAGTAAGGGCCTGCTTGTTTCGTTGCAAAACGTCGCAAGTCGTAAGTCGTAAAATGAGAATGGAAAAAGTGAACTGTAGCAGAGAAAATATATTGTATTTTACGGTGTTTGGTTGATACTAAAGTGAAGTGTAAATGGAAAAGTATATTGTGTTTTACGGTGTTTGGTTGATAAAGTGAAAGTGTAAATGGTAAAGTATATTGTGTTTTACGGTGTTTGGTTAATAATGTAAAAGTGTAAGTGGAAAAGTTGAGCACAAAATTAACTGTAGCAGTGATTTAAATATTATAAATACTATTAAATTAAATCTACTATTGCAAATTAAATTGTATTAATAAATTTGAGATAAAAAATTAATAATCTTAATATTTTATTTATAACAATAATATTAATAAAATATTAGTATAAATAGTAAAATATTACTAAAATATTAACTAAATAAATAATATAAAATTTAAAAAAAATCTAAAGAACATTATAAAATTTTAAGAATACTAATAAAATATAAATATTAAAAAATGTTACAACAATAATAAAATATAGTTATAATATTATAATATTAAAAATACTTGAAAATTATTATAATATAAATTTTATTATAATATTATTGTAATATTATAGAAATATAAAATTAATAAAGTAAAATATAATTATAATTTAATAATAAATTATCATTATAGTATTATTATACTGAATTATTATTACAATATTAACATAATAAAATATTAATATAATAATAAAATATATTATGATATTAATAAAGTAATTTTTTATATAAAAAATAAATAATTAATATATAGTAATTTTATATTAAAGTATAATACTGTTATATTAATAAAATATTAACTCTAAATAAAATAATAAAAAATGGAATAAGTATTAATAAAATAATAAAATATTAAATTAAAATATTAAATTAAAATAGTAAAATATTAAATATTAAAACAATAAAAAAGTTAAAGATTAAAAATATAAAATAATTAAATAATTAAATAAAAAATTGAACACTATTAAAATATTAAATATTTAATAATATTTAATTATATATTGATTATCAAGTAACTGTTTTGAACTGTAAGTATACTACAAGTGACAGTTACATGACCACAAAATTAACTGTAACAACTGCAAGTGGGAAATATGAGTGTAAAAGTGAGATTTACATGACCACAAATTTAATTGTAGCAACTGCAAGTGGGAAAAGAAGAGTTGTAAAAGTGTTTTGCATTTTACATTTTGCAAACGAAACCAAACAACTTTAAATGTAAAATTGCAAAACTTTTTATATTTTGCAAACGTTTTGCAACTTACCAAACACGCCTTAAATTCAACCTGACATGATGAAGTATTTCTTGATTTGATGGCTTTAAATTTGGATGAGCAATGAGTACCTTTTGAGGAGCATACTCAATCGAAGATGGCAATTTAATTAAAATGCTTTGTCAAAAATCAAACATTATAATTCTGTCTTTGATCTGCACTCGTTTTTGTCTTTTTTTTTTGGCTTGGAGTTGTTTTGTGTTCGTCTTGAATTTGAGTTTATGTTAGGATTTGGGGATTCATATGGGACTGTTTGGTTGTCGTAACTGGCCGTAATTCGTAATTGTAATTGGTAAAGTTTTTTACAATTGTAAATGAGTTACATGTATGTAACTTTTACGCTGTTTGGTTGGTAATATAAAATTGTAAAGTGGGAAAGTGTATTGTACTTTACGGTGTTTGGTTGTCGTAATGTATAAGTCATAAGTGAAAAAATTGACCATAAAATTAACTATTTGGTGATTTTAAAAGTTTTAATACTGCAAATAAATATTAAAAAAGTTAAATATTAAAATTTTTAATATTAATATAAAAAAATATTATAAATTTGTATGACCACAAAATTAACTGTAACTGAGCTGTAAGTGAGTGGTAACTGGGTTGCAAGTGAGTGTTAGTTGAGTTACGTAAGTCTTTTACGAATTACGGTCCAAACAAACGCCGTAGTTGTAACTGAGTAGTAAGTCATTTACGAATTACAGAGTTTTACGCGAAACAAACGGCCCCTTAGACAGTACCGTTGCAAACCGTTCAGTGGTTACACAAACTATAAGAGCGATTTGGACAGAAACGTTGGAACGGTTCAAATAGAATCATTCACCTACAGTTAAAAAACTGTTTTGCGGTTGGAGTTTCGAGTCAGGCCCCGCATTCGCAACTTGCACCCGCTCCAAAATGGAGCGGGTGGGCTGAAGTTTGGCCCAGTTCAAAAAGAACTTAGTCGTGTGCTGGCGGCCCCACCCGCGCACAACACGAGCACCGGCGCAAACATGCGCGCGTGTAGGAATGATTTCCCCTAAACGTGCGCGAAAACTGCAAGTACCCTAAGGGCACACCCTTAACTTCCAACTTTTCATATTTATACCACTAACTGTTTTTTACCACTTTCAATGTGGTATTAAAAGTTCTTCACTCTTTTGGTCCCATTTATTTTTTGTTTTAGGCTAACTTCTGACTTAAATATCTCATTCATTCGAAAACGGAATTGAATATGTGAATATACCACATTCATCTCTAATAGAAGGAGAACATATTTCAAGCATCACCCATGCTTTTTAGGCATTGGGTCTCGCCTAGAAATCTCAACTAGAGTTGACCCAAAATTTACTTGAAATTCTTTGTTTCCTAACAATCCCCTACAATAAATGGAGAATCAAAAAAAATGTACGCACTACGAAATTTACTCTATAGTGAAAGGTATTTAGGAAAAAAAACAGCATCAAAATAGGTAAATTAGTTCTTGAACCTTCTATAGCGAAAGCCTCATCAGACTTACTGGGCAATCAATGGACTAGGTCTTGAACTGTCGACTGTTTGTGTAAGCCAAGTCAACATGTCTCACACGGTAACTTTCTAAAATCAACTTTGATTCTCAGTTGTGTCTATTTCGGCCTTGGATATTCTTAGTTTCATAGAGTGTGTTTAGGGAATCACAACCTCCATAGAGACTCCCAAAGAATCGGCTCCAACTCTACACTCACATAGTTGATCGTCCCATTAAGAGCAGTCTATTATACCCCATTTGTTTTCATAACAACCTATAAGTATCATTAAAAGTATTAAGCTTATCTGTGATCCAATTGTAGAAAGCACTGGGTGCACCATACGAATGGGTAGAAGTCAAGCTCCTAAGTGTTTACTTGCACAGTCAATCACAACTAGTTTTTGAAAATACACCGAGAGGTGGGGTGAATAGGTGTACTAGCTAATCTAATGCAAATGATGCGGAATTAAAAATTATTTATATAAACTAGGGCTATCAAGCTAAACACACAAAGTATAACACAAGAGTGTAGCCGAATTCCTGGTGAAGAGCTCTGGACTGTCTCCTCAAGATTCCTCTAGATTAAGAGTTGAGGTGCCACTATGTCTCTCTTGGTTGAATACTAGTATGAGCAAATAATCCTAAGCATATATCACTTAAGCACAAGTATATCAAGCATATAAGAGATAAACAATATAAGCATGCAAGATATATAAACATAAGTGAGAGAGAGAGAGAGAAAGAGAGCAATCGCAAATATGGGAGAATTGTTTCGAGGTTCGAGCACCCTTACTCTACGTCCCCACCTTCAACACTATGAAGAATTTCCACTATAATCGATCCCGCAAAATCACTCGGTGCCGCAACACCTACAATGAGTTCACACTAGAACTCTTGGACTCATTAGTCCCTCTCTTGTTCCCGCAAGAACAAACACACGCAAGCACACTAACTTGCTGAGGCCGCACTTCTACACCGAGCTCCAACAAGAACTCGTCACAACAAGAACCCGTAAGTTCGCCTCCTCAAATATAAGATGAACACTTGGTGATCTCTACACTTTGATCACCTAAAAACACTCTGACAACAAAGCTCCTATAGGATTGATATAGTAATTAAAAGCTCAAGTATGTGTGAGAAAAACTAGGATAGATTTGTGGTGAAAAACTCAAGAAATCTCTTTTGAAAACACTCTTGAAAAACTTTTCTTTTGATATAAAAATAGTAGCCCTAAAACAAGTGAAGAAAACCTCAAAGAGAGATGGGAAAAACTGGCTTTGAAACCCTCTCAAAATCTTATAAAAAACAGCCCCAAGAGATGGCTTATTTATACCCTCTCAAAATATAGTTGTTGGCAGGCAAATCAGCAAAAGATTCTGCTATCAGTCGACTGGCCAGTCGACTGATAGCAGAATCTTTTTGACCGTTGCAGTCTATCGGTCGACCACCTGGTCGACCGTTCTTTGGGCTTGACCTATCGGCCGACTGCCTGGTCGATCGGGGCCAGGTCCAGAGAGCTTTGCTCTTTAGACGGTCGACCGGCTCTCAAGCTAAAGGAGCTGTGCACGTTCTGTGCACATCGGTCAACCGCCCGGTCGACCGGCAGAAGGCCAGATCTGACATTTTAGGGATTAAAAACTTGGTTTTATATACTCTTATAAAATCCTATAAAATCACTAAAAATCTACAAAACTAAGTTCTTTGAAATACTTTGAAATACAAATATGTGTGATCAAAATCAACACATATTGCAAATGTTTTGAATCTTTTTTGTGATATAGAAATTTTTCCTTAAACAAAAATTCGTATTTTTCAAAATCAATCTTCAATTTGAAAAACGATTTTTTTCCAGAACTTTTTCAAATACAAAATAAGATATTTTAAACACTTTTAAGCTTAGTGTGTATGGATATAATCCAATACACATATAAGATGAAATATCTATATTTTTGACAATAAGATCTAAAAAAGTTTTGATAAACACAAAACTTAAATATATGATATAGAATCACCAAATAAGTTTTTCTAAACATTTGAACCAACAATGTGTATGGATGAAATCTAAAACACATATAAACTTGTTTTGATGAAATCTAATCATGAAACATAAGGATCTATACTTTGAATCTTAAAACTAAAACGTTATTGTTAAAAATCAAAATGTTATTGTTAATAACTTGTGTGTGTGTATGAGTTTGAGCAATCCACAACTAATCTATCCTTTACGTTTTATCTAAAAACAAATCTTAACACTTACAAATATGACACAAGTCTGAAAACCTTCTCTTGAAAATCTTCTTTTGAAAATTTTCTTCTCCATCTTGACTTGGTTCAATCCTTAATCCAATGAAATAGATTTCTCTTGAGTACTTGATGCGATCTTGATGCGCGAGCTCTTGAATCAACACGTGCTAGTTTCAAAACTTGACTTGAATCTTTTTTTGAAGCTAAACACCGATTAAGATCTTGATTAAATATCTAAAACTAAATAGACACAAGATCATTAGTACTATAACTACATGAGTTAATCATCATCAAAACTAGAGTGATGGGCCTTTAGGCTAATAATCTCCCCCTTTTTGATGATGACAAAACTCATGGAGTTATATATGCATGGATTAAAGATAAGCTTCATAAAAGCTCCCCCTTAACTCATGCATAGCAATAAACAATAAAGATATTCAATAAAGTGCATAAACTAAACAAACATATATGCATAAACAGAGATATAAACATATAAACTAACTAAATTCTTCTCCCTCTTTTTGTCAATTCATCAACAAAGGGGAGAGGACAATCAAAGAATAAAAATGTATATGCGATATACATTCATGAAGAGGAGAGGCGTAAAGTTAGCTCCCCCTGCATACATGCATTATATGAAGAAGGGATGACTAGACCCTAACCCACATAAAGTATAATATACAATGTATAAGCGGAAATGCTAAGCTTCCCCTACACACGTATACCATATAAAGAAGATAGGTCAAACTCCTTAATGTGAGATACACTCAACATGAATTTATATATAGAGAAGATGTTAAACTCCCCTTGCATATAGGCAATACATATCAACAAATTTTTAAGACAAAATTTTTTATAATACTTAAAACAAAATTTTAAAATTTTTAAGTCAACAAAATAAAATTTTAAAATTTCTTAAATCAACAAAACAAATTTTGATGCCAATGAAATCAAATTGTAGTTGACAAAAATAAAAGTTGGTACCACTTGAAAGGAAAAAAATTTTAAGATACAAATAGTAGATTTTTGATACCAATTGAAGGTAAAACATGATGTTATTTTGATATCAAATAAATACCAATTGAAATACCAATTGAAATTAATGTATAAGCTTGTATAGATACCAATTAATATTTGAAATAGACTCAAGCTTACCATAAACATAATTTGTACTTTAAGAATGTAAAGATATTGTAAAACAAGCATAATCAAATCATATATATGTATGTATGAAAATAGATATACCAATTGAAATTGATACTAATTGAACTTTGAAGCATACATATATAAGAAATACATATGAGTATATAAAAATAAAATTCCATAAAGGTCATGTGTATAACTCATACTTACCCTTATTCATGCACAAATTTAAAAGATGTTCAATAAGGGTATACAAGCAATGGTCGCTCATCCAACCACCCTTTTAGGGAAGAAATTTTTAAAAATAAGATTTAAAAATAGTTATAAATTGAAAACACTACCAAGTTAAGAATCAAGAAACTAGTTTAAAATAATTTTGAACAACTAATCAAAAATATATTTCATGAAGCATGCGTTTTACACAAAATTGACACTCAAAATCTATAAATCTCATAAGTGCTCATGAAAATAAAGTTATGAGTAAATAAAAGAGACGTGAGTGCATAATAATCATGTGAATAGCATATTCATGAAAATAAGCAAAAAAGTCAAAACATCAAACCTATGAAAATCATAAAAATTTATTTTTCACTAAAATTAACCAAACTTTAAGATATATATATGTTCTATCAAAACTAAAATATACATACATATCCCAAACACAAACGAGTCCATAATAGAATTTGCATGAAGGCAAATGACTCAAGGGTATACATGTATATTTATAAGTTTTAGACAAAAATAACATATACATGAATCAAAACATGTACAAAGATAGAAAAAACAAGTATAAATGAAAGAATCATCAAAACTAGGTTATACGTGTACATGTAATGAGTACGAATGAGCAATGAAGTATAAACATATAATAATTAAGTATAACTCACTATTTGTATAAGTATAAACACAAGTTTTAATGAAACTTATATCTAAACAAGTATTCACCACATGAATCACAAAACATGATCATTTAACATAATGGGCATTGAAACTAAAACATGATAAAAATTATCAAATGTAAAAGCATGTAAACTAAGTGGGAGTTAGAGATAGTTACCAAACCATATGAACTATTCTCAATATCTCCAAACTATGGTGGTCCTCCTACCAAATATCCTTGAAGGTGATGCATCCAATATAGTGTCTACCAAGCTCAAATGCATCCACCATCAAGGCACTATCCTCTCACGTCATGTGAGAGGCCACACCTACATCAAACACAAGAGGTGGGGATTTTGGTACCCATTTCTTTTTGGGTTCATGGGGGAACACAAACATTTTTATTTGCAAAATATATAGGATTTAATTTATCAAAGCAAAATCTTACAAGATGGCATTTGCGTCCACAATGTGTACATATGTACACTTTGCATTCATATGAGAATAGGTGTGATCATGGTGTACATGAGGTGTATGTCGTGCAGGGTGTACATGCATGTGTGGAATTTATTTCTTGCAAAATATGAAATCCAATCTATAATGGTTAAATGCACAATCGCTCGAATTTAAGCTCAAATAATCAATTCTCTTTTTCAAAACATGAATCTCATTTTTATCAAAAGAGGATGCAATATTATTAGCATGGCAAGAATGAGAATCAATTATCTTTTTCTTTTTAGAAATGTTTTCTTTTTCTTTTGAAACAATTTTTCTTTTCAAAGAGTTATTTTCTTCTAAAACAATCTCTTTTTTCCACCAAAATAATCTTATTTTTTAAAGAATTATTTCCTTCACAAATATCATTTAATTTAGAAGACAAGAAAATATTCTCCTTTATCAAAAATTTATTTTCTTTAGAAACACATTCAAATTTATTTTTAAAAGAATCATTTTCTTTTAACAAAGAAGTATTTTCCTTCTTCAATTTATTGTTTTCAATTTTAATAAATCATATTTTTCAAGAAGTTTTTGACAAAAAGATGCAAGCTCACCATAAGGCATGTCAATATTTTCTTCTATCTCGAATTTAGAGTTTACCTCAAGGGATCCATCCCCTTGTACCATGTAGCATCTGTTGGAGGCATCACTTCCATCATCCGAATCACTTCCTATATAGTATTGTTTTTGTTCACCAAGGGAGACTAGTGTGTTTCATACTACAAAAGCCGAATCAAAGTTAGCAACCCTAGATAAATATTCATCATTTAGGGTAGATTTTAAAGCATGGATGGCTTTTACATTAGCCTCAAGGTTTTTGCCTTTTAAATAATATGAATCTTTAATAGTGGCAAAAAAACATGAATTCCTAGGGCTTTGAGGTACATTGACATCTTAACTTTCTAAATTTGAAGGTTAAGAATATCAAATGTGGGAGGTGTTATAAAATCCATATGTGTGTGTATAAATATTGTGATTAGCTAAAATAAGGATTTTTAGGTCTAGGTTATTAGACCCAAATCAAGAGAACTAAGCTCTAATACCAATTGAAAATACACCTAGAGGAGGGTGAACAGATATACTAGCTAATCTAATGCAAATGATGCAGAATTAAAAATTATTTATGAAACTAAGGTTATTAAGCTAAACACACAAAGTATAACACAAGAGTGTAGTTAAATTCCCAGTGAAGGGCTCTGAACTATCTCCTCAGAATTCCTCTAGATTAAGAGTTGAGGTGCACTATAGCTCTCTTGGTTGAATACAAAGATGAGCAAATAATCCCAAGCATATATCAATTAAGCATAAGTATATCAAGCATATAAAGAGAAAAATAATATAAACATGCAAGATATATAAACAGAAGTAAGAGTGAGAGAGAGAGAGCAATCACAAACACGGGAGAATTGTTTTGAGGTTCGAGCACCCTTGCTCTATGTCCCCGCCTTTAACACTATGAAGAATTTCTACTAGAATTGATCTCGCAAGATCACTCGATGCCGCAACACCTACAACGAGTTCACACTAGAAATTTTGGACTCACTAGTCCCTCTCTTATTCCCGCAAGAACAACACACACAAGCACACTAGCTTGCTTAGGCCGCACCTCTACACCGTGCTCCCACAAGAACTCGTCACAACACGAACCGGCAAGTTCGCCTCCTCAAATACAAGATGAACACTTGTTGATCTCTACACTTTGATTACCTAAAAATATTCTCACAACAAAGCTCCTATAAGATTGATAGTATGTGTGAGAAAAACTAGAATATATTAGTGGTAAAAAACTCAAAAAATCTCTTTCAAAAACACTCTAAAAAAACTCTACTTTTGATATTGAAATATTAGCCCAAAAATAAGTGGAGAAAACCTCTAAGAGAGATGGAAAAAATTGGCTTTGAAACCCTCTCAAAATCTTGTAGAAAACAGCCTCAAGAGATGGCTTATTTATAGCCTCTCAAAACATAGCCGTTGGCAGCCAAATCAGCAGAAGATTCTGCTGTCGGTCGACTGGCCGGTCGACCAGCCAACAGTCATATTTTTAACCATTGCATCCTGCTGGTCGACCGCCCAGTCGACCATTCCCTGGGCTTGACCTATCGGCCGACCGCCCGATCGACCGGGGCCAGATCCAGAGATCAAAGCTCTCTGAACTATCGATCGGCCGTCGACCGGCCCTCAAGCCAAAGGATCTATGCACGTTCTGTGCACATCAGTCAACCGCTCGGTCGATCGACTTCTATCCCGGTCGACCGGCAGAAGGCCAGGTCTGACATTTTGGGGAGTAAAAACTTGGTTTTATATACTCTTATAAAATCCCATAAAATCACTAAAAATCTACATAAATAAGTTTTTTAAAATACTTTGAAGTACAAATATGTGTGATCAAAAATCAACACATATTGCAAATGTTTTGAACCATTTTTGTGATATCAAAATTTTGCCTTAAACAAAAATCCGTATTTTTCAAAATCAATCTTCAATTTGAAAAACGATTTACCAAAACTTCTTCAAATACAAAAATAAGATATTTTAAACACTTTTGAAGCTTAGTGTGTATGGATATGATCTAATACACATATAAAATGAAATATCTATATATTTGACAATAAGTTCTAAATTAAGTTTTAATAAATTCAAAACTTAAACATATGATATTGAATCACCAAATAAGTTTTTCTAAACATTTAAACTAACAATGTGTATAGATAAAATTCAAAACACATATAAACCATATAAACTTGTTTTGATAAAATCTAATCATGAAACATAAGGATGTATATTTTGAAGCTCAAAACCAAAACGTTATTGTTAAAAGCTAAAACTATTTTATGAAAACACATATAAATTTTGTGTATGTGTGTGTATGTGAGCTTGAGCAATTTACAACTAATCTATCATTTACATTTGATCTAAAAACAAATCCTAACACTTACAAACATGACACAAGTATGAAAACCTTCTCTTAAAAATCTTCATTTGAAAATCTTTTTCTCCATCCTGACTTGGTCCAAACCTTGATCCAATGAGTTAGACTCCTCTTGAGTACTTGATGCGATCTTGATGCGCACGTGCTAGTTTAAAAACTTGACTTTGAATCTTTTGTTGAAGCTAAATACCGACTAAAATTTTGATTAAATATCTGAAACTAAATAGTCACAAGATCATTAGTATTATAACTGCATGAGTTAATCATCATCAAAACTAGAGTGATGCGCCTTTGGGCCAACAGTTTTTTCACTTGAACTTAGTCTGTGAAATCTCTAGTCGCTAGGTGAGATTTTCATTAAACTGACTTGGTATTGTTAGACTTTTAGCCCCATTCTCTTCGATGCGCACTTATAGCTCTCCACTCAAATCTTTAATGAACAAATCTGCTAGGTTATCCTTTGATGACACAAAATCAAGAGATAACTCCATTTGAGAGAAACTGTCTAGCGGTGTAATCTTTACGATAGATGTGTCTAGACTTAACGTTATATATAAAGTTTTGTACCCTAAATATCGCTGCTTGATTATCACAGTGAATACACATGGTAGGCACTGGCTTAGACCATAGTGGTATATCCTTTAAAAATTATTAAAGTCATTTTGCTTCTCTCCATCCTTATCCAAGGTTATAGATTCTAATTCCATTGTGAAAGGGGTTATGCAAGTTTGTTTGGAGGATTTTCAAGATGCGTTTTCAAGAGTAAAGATGTATCCACTAATAGATTTTGATTTCTCAGAATCTGCATTGCAATTTACATTACTGTACCCTTCAAGCACATGTAGATACTTTCCATATCTCAAGGCATATTTTTTGGTATTTTTCAAGTAGCCTACTACTCATAGTAGGGCAGTCCAATGGTCATTACTATGATTACTAGTGTACCTGCTTACTTGCTTACATCGTAAGCTATATCGGGTCTGGTGTAATTCATTAAATACATGAGACTTTCGATAATTTGAGAATACTACAACTGTCATTTTTCACTTGCTGTATTCTTGCGAAGGTAGATGTGTGGGATAAAAAAAATTTATACTCTCTTTTATCCCATGTTTCTTGAATTTTTCTATCATCTTGTCCACGTAATGTGACTGAGATAGACTGATTCTATCTGAAATTCTAGTAATTTTAATTCCTAAAATTACATGAGCAACACCCAGGTCCTTCATGTAAACATTGTTAGATGACATCTGTTTAGTAGACTTAATAACTCTAATATTTAATCTCGAGTATCAACAAGTCGTCTACATAGAGACAAACAATGATATATATATATTTTCAACTGTTTTAGTGTAAACACACTTATCACATTCATTGATAGTGAATTCATTTTTGATCATGACACTATCAAACTTCTTATGCCATATTTTAGAACCTATTTCATGCGAAGGGTACAATCACCGATTTTTGTTTAGATGGTTACAAAACTCATATAGTTATGAGGTACTAATAAGTTCAAGAGTGTTTGAGTTTTCAGGATTCAAGAGTTGCAATTTAGTTTCATTTTTCCTCAAAAGAAAGGTATTGAAGTATTCAAGTTGATTGAAGCATGAAATTCAAGCTTAGACGATCAAAGCGTAGATTTTTGGAGAAGCTCACTTGAAGGAGACTTGAAAACTAACCCTTATAAAAATTTAGAATTTTCAAGTTTAGGATGTTGAATTGATGCTCAAGAATACATCACACACATAAAAGATTTTTATCTAGTTTTTGATTTTTTGACAAACTTGTTTTTCAAATAGTTTATTCGTATTCAATGTTTTTTGTTACAATTTTTATGTATGTACATATACATGTATTTCATAGTTTAAATCTACTATAACTATTTTTAGTGTGTGTGTGTGTGTAGTGTATTTAAAAATCAATTGACATTTTCAAAAACATCTTTAAATTGATTTTTGGGCGACGTCGGTCGACCGCCCTAGGTGCAGAAGTCTCTGCACAGCTCTAGATCGACTGAGCAGTAGACCGTGTATGCACACAAATATGAACATGTCTGTGCACGTTTGTCGGCCGACCGATCGGTAGACCACCAAGCCTTAGGGTGCTCTCTGTTTTTAGTTTATGGTTGACCAACTGCAGCCAATATTTTCTTGCTCTCTGTATGTGTCTCGATCGACTGATCGGTCGATCAACAGGTAACGACTATTTTTTGGACTGACTTGCCTATCGACCCGCCAATTGACTGTTGACCTGTCTCTACTATAGTAATGGCTAGTTTTTGAGTCTGATTATTTTCTAACTATTTTTCAATGGGTATATTTGCTATTTTAGGGTCTAATCACTTGCCTTATGCTTAATTTTCACCTTTAATGACATTTATGTAACCCTCAGTTCCGGATATATGTATGTCAAATACTGATATTTGATTCTCGATTTAACCATCCTAGTAGCTGGATTGAGGCCATTTCAGATCAAGATATTATTTTTCAATATTTTGAATTTTTTAAAATTTTCTAAATTTTTTGGGAATTATTTGAGAAGAATCTTAATTTGGGATTGATCGGTGTAATGAAATGACTCTGAGATTTTTAATTAACAATTGAGGATGAATTTCTGGGATCCGACTTCACAACAAGGTTCAGGATGATATTTCCTATTTTTAAAATTTTTGAGGATTTTTCTGAATTAATAGGAGTTTAATCCAATAAAATAATAATTAAATGCTGTTTTATAAAAAAAGAATGCAAATAAAAAAATAAAAATCCGCATGTAATGTTACTGACAGGTTTTGAACCTGTGCAAAACAATCCAAATCCTTAAGCCCCCACAACTTTGCCACATTGGCATATAGTAGGGAAATGCCACATAATATATTTAAACTTTTTCCAAAATTTACCCTTTATTCTTCCAAGATAAACCAAACCCTTTTATTTGATGTTAACAGATTCGAACCCATGACCCCTCTCCCAAATTCTTTAGTCTATATTGGCATATGGTATGGGGGCCCAAGCCCATCTATTTAAACCTCCATCTATTTCACTCCATCATCTCCAACTCCCTCCCACTCTCTCTAACTTCTTCCACACTTTCTCCCTCTCATTCTCACTCACCACAACTGAACCCACTACTCTCTCCACGTACCTATAACTCCAGGGGGTTGCTTGAGGATGGGTGGTGCCTATATAAAGGACAATTTTACCATCTCAAGACAATTGTAAAACCCAAGTCTGTCTCTCTCTCATTACTTTTCTCTCCCCCAAGAATCTGAAGTGCTGGATGAGGGAAAGAAGATTCTGACTAAAGGGAAGCGCTCTGGGTAAGTTATTTTGCATTTTCATAGATTTTAGTTCTCCTTGACATTTCATCGAGCAGATTGTATACACTAGTTAATAGCACTAATTTTACCATGAAAAACGTATGATAAAATCCCAATAAAATTATGTAAAATATCTAAGACATGCCCCTAATTATCATAATTTTTAATATTTTATTTTCAGAGAAAAGGTGCTGCCAGACCTCTCGGCCTCTGGCCAAGAGCCTGGCCCACAGCCGACCCAGGTTCGGATCTGTTTTACACAGACCCGACCCTAGCCCCAAATATTAAATAAAAGAAAAATAAAAAAGAAAAGAAAAAAGAAATAAAATTTAGAAATTTATTGTAGTAGACCCGAACCGACCCGACACTGTAGCAGACCCAGGCTCAAACCCGTTACTGTAGCAGACCCGTTACTGTAGCAAACAAACCCGTTAAGGTTTTATTGATTTTAGACTTATTTTAATTTCAAAAAAATTGAAATAAACTCAGAAAATTCCTGAAAATTTGCAGAAAATCACAAACTAAATTTTGGACACTGTAAAATTATTTTGGTGTAATATTACTTAGTATAACATGAAAATAAATATTCTTGACAATCATTACATAATGATTGTTTATGTAAAAATTGCCTAATAAATTTCTAAATATCACTAAAAAAATGTAAAATTCATAACCTAGTAATATGTAAAGATTATACATTAATTTATTAGTTTGCGCATATACTTTATCATGAAATTATATTTTTAAATGGTTGCTAAATTCAGAAATTAAATTATTTGAAAATATTAACCAACCAAATTTATAATAAAACTATATCCTATTTAATAAATAGTCAGAATTATATTCTCATCACTGAATAAAGAACATGAAAAGTCTGCTAATTATTCACATAATATTTAGGCCTCGAATCCTACCCAGAGCCGGTTGCAGTTAAGAAAAATAGGTTCTAACAACATCAGGCAAGTGTACACGATTTCTTCTCCTTGATTTTCTTGTTAAATTTAATATTATTCGTTAATTATTAATTTCTCTCTGTCATTGTCTTCCTGATTATCGTTAATGTCCTCTGATCATGAGTACTGGTGTATACGCACTGCTTTGTTCCGAATGTATCGTTGATTAAGTATTATTCATTTTTCCATTAATTCTTTATCATCATCGTTTTCGTCACATGATCATGAAATATTATTTCACATATCGTCTTTACATCTCATCACTGTACATGCATGCATCCAACTAAAATTGACATGATTTTCTTGTATGTGATAGATCTTGACATGTAAGCCTATACTGATTGATGAATAAAGACTATATATCGAATGATATTGTGATCTTGATATTACAAGAAATTAATAGAGAAAATTGACCATTTTATTCTGAGAAATTATTTAAGAATATTTTATTGGATTATGGACATATGATCATGACCGATTTACTAAGACTATTGGATTATATATTGGATTTATCTGACATCACCTACACTACTTTGCATTTATCTGACACTGATATTCTTAACACCATTTTCGGATCACGTACACCGAGTCACACACCATCTTGTACTTGCATTGATTAATGAAATTAACCAAGCCGGGGATACTGGGGGAGACTAGTAGCAGGGAAAATCAGGGAGGTGTGTTTGGAATAGCGACTCCTAGGAGGGCCTTGCCACACGTATTCTTGTGTTCTTGTGATTTATAAGCGCACCAATTATTACTATTATATGATACCTGAGTACAACGAACTATTTCTCCCTGCTATTAGGATCTACTAACGCATCACTTGTTTGATATGTAGTTGTCCTGTGGGATGGGGCATAGAATGGTTGCATTAATATAAGATTAATAAAATGCTAGACATATGCACGTGCATCATATCCTGCATTGTCTTCAGTGATCTAGTACGTGACATATATTTTTATGATACTGATACTTGAAACTCATGTGACATGTATTATCTTAACTTCATGATGTTTCTGGACCTACCATGTTATTTTATCGTGTGATCTCGTGTTCTTGTGATCTTGTGATTATACTACACAAAGTCACTTGTCCAAGACATCTCATGTTCATTATATACATGTCACACCATGCATGCACGGTCTCCTTGTACATGATCTATCATCTCGATTTTTCTGTTATTGTTATTACTTTCAGTTCTAGATACTTCCAAACATATTATACTTCTTATTTCAATATCCTACTTGTACTATTACTGTATTTTTATATTCTCTCTTTTACTGTTCTTTTCCTTCGTGTACTCTTGCTGGTCTGCTTCTGACAGACCTTTATTATTTTTCAATATCTAGATCAGAAAACCGGTATAGAGGGTTGATCATAGAACAGATTCTGGTTTAGTTGTTCTGTAGTGAGTTCAATTTATTTTTTCTTGGCTTATCTTATTCAGATTTGGTGGATGATATTATTTAGGTTTCAGTATTTCATATATGTGCTTTTATCCCTGCGCTTGGTTGTATATGTATATATGTGTACTATCCTCGTCGTTATTGACAGCTTAAGATATTCATGGAAGAGATTTTACTCTTTGTGAGTATCTGCTGGTCATCGTCATATACTCGTACTCCGTATTTTGAGAAGCGGGGCGTGACAATTTACCTATTGCCTATATATATGAGTCGTTTATAGAGGATTAAATATAAGTTTTTATCAAGAGAAAATAAGTTTTCAAGAAAATTAAGTTTTTATTTTCAAGTTTCAAGAGCTCTCAATTCCAAATCAGTTTCTACATGTTTTATGTTCTCAAGTTCATTCTTTTCAACTGAATTTTCTCTCACACAAACTTCTTGAGTTTCAATTCTCCATTCTATACTCTAAAAAATTGTAAAAGAGTTTGTGATCTTTGTGGTCTTCAAGAGCTTGTAAACTTTATTGACTTTATGCTCACATCTTGTGTAGAAGTTTGAAGATTAGAGTTGATGCTCCGAGTCTTGTGTAGACCGTTGTTGTGGTTTCTTCGTGAAAATCCTAAGTGGATAGTGAAAATCCTTCACAGGATAAAGGCGGGAACGTAGAGCGAGTTGGTCGAACTTTGAAACAAATTCTTTGTATTTGTGATTGCCATTTCTTTTACTCTTACTCATACTCTATTGTATATACTTGTTTATTGCTTTTGTTGATATTTATTCTACTTGCTCTATATTGCTTGCATCATTCATACTTGTCGATTTTTCTCATTCAAGCAAGAAGGCATTGTACACATCAACTCTTATACAAGAGGAATTAAGAGGAGAAGTTCTAGAGTACTTGATTCGGAATCCGACTTCACTTCTTATTTTTGAGTTGATCATTTTTGTTATTGTTTTAATTGTTGCATTTTCACATTGGATTAGCATTTTACCATTCATCCCCCTAGGTGACTTTTAACGGGCATCAAACCTTGGACTCTAGTTTTGGATTTAACCACCATAGAGATATCCTCTTTAGCTAATCATTCATTTGTGTTATTTATTTTCTTCACACACTAGTATCCATGGCCTAAGGTATTAAGACTCCACCCAAGTTTGATGGCACTTTCCTATATAGAAAGTTAAGATGATCGTATTTTTATAATCCCTAGAAAACTGGGTTGCAAAGGCAGTGACCAAACCATTTAGTATCCTCGATGGTGATGAGACACTTGTCCGATGTTGCTACAAAATAATTTGATGCTAATGCTAAGACACACTTGTTAGCCCAAAGATACACCCTTTGATTTTGTTTTGATGATTACAAACCACATGAAGTTATTCGGTACTAATCAAGTTTGTGTGTTTCTAAGTATTTCAGGTTCAGAAAATTGTTGGTGTATTCTTCCTCAAAAAGAACATATTCTCGTCTCAAGATCACTCAAGAGATGGGTTCGAGTTTGGACGATTAGATTCACATTTTGGAAAAGCCCTCTTAAAGATTGCTTTAAGACATAGTACAATTGTAAGATAATAGAATGTTTAAAGTATAATGTGTAGAATTGATGCTCAAGAAGTCACACACACAAATACAAGTTTTCAAAATACGAGTTTTGATATCTAGTTTTTCTTAATTTGGTATTTTACAAGGTTTGATATTTGATATATGTCCCATATTTTTTTAAATTTATATATCTAATTTATATCATGTATCTCATAGCCTATGTATTGCCAAAATACTTTTCAAACCAATACAAAAATTTAAAAATGAGTTTAATTTCAAAAAGTATTTCAAATTGGTTTTTAGGCCGGATCAGTCGACGGAGCGGTCGACTGGATCTCGTGGTCATGTTTGGCTATTTGTTTGTGCATGTTGTGCATGTTTGTCGGATGACCGACCGGTCGACCAACAACCCTAGCGGTCGATCGGGCGGCCGACCAACTGACATGTTTTTGGTCTCGGTATGACACCAGTCGACCGCCTGGTCGACCGAAGTCCAACATATAGTTCAATTTTTTAACTGTCAATCGACCGGCCGGTCGATCGAAGTTTTGTCAAAGTTACAGTAACGGCTAGTTTTTAAAATTTGAGATTTTTAACTTATTCTCCAACATATACTTTTCCCTTTTTGAGTCTAATCTCTTTCCTAATGATCTAATCGGCTGTTTTTTTTTTAACAGTATTTTATTATTTGCCTATATATATAGTTCATTTGTAGAGGATTATTAAGGAATTTAATTTTGAAAAATATTTAAAAAATCAAGTTTACTCAAAAGAAAAGATTTCAAGTTTTCTTACTTCAAGTGCTCTCATTTAAAACTAATTTTCATAAGTTTTTAACTCTTAAATTAATTCATTTCAATTGATTTTCTCTTTCACAAACTTCTTGAGCTCCATCTCACATCAAACACTATAGAAAGTTGTAAAAGGGATTATTTGTGATCTTTGTGGTCATCAAGAGCTTGTAAAGTTCATTAGTTTTGTGCTACCTATTGTGTAGAGAATTGAGAGTTTGAGTTGTGTACTCCGGTCTTATGTAGACCATTGTAGTTCCTTTGTGGCGGCTACTATGTGGAAAGATCCTTAGTGGATAGTAAAATCCTTCACGCGGTGAAGGCGAAAACATAGAGCTTGGTGCTTGAACCTCGAAAGAAATCATTGTTTGTGATTGCTTTCTCCCTTGCACTACTCTATTTGCTATTGCTTACACTTGTGTTTTACATTCATTTCTACTTGCTATTCATTATTAACATCATTTTTACTTGTCTGTTTTCACCTCTAAATTAAGAAGACAATTGAGCACTTCAACTCATTGTCTAGAGAAATATTGAGAAGTTCTAAAGCCCTACATAGGGAATTCAACTTTGCTTCTTGATTTGAGTTAACCATTTGCATAATATTTTTATTAATTATTACATTTTCACATTATTGACTATTAAATTAGCATTACACCCTTTCACCCCTCCTCTAGGTGTACTTTCAATGGTGTCAGAGACTTGAACTCTAGTTTTTTGTTTAACCACCTTAGAGAGGTTATTTACAAATCGCTCAATCACATGTACCATTTGCTTGATTTGACACAAGTTCACATGACCGAAGGTATCATGAGCCCACCCAAGTTTGATGACCTTAATTTTTCCATATGAAAGGTTAAGATGACTGTTTTCTTGCAATCTATAGGAAGCCGCGTTGCATAGGCGGTGACCAAACTATTTAGTGTACCCGATGGTGATGAGGCCACTTGATCCGAAATTGCCACCAAGTAGTTTGATGCAAATATTAAGGCACATTATGTCTTACTTCAAACCTTGAATGATGATATTGCTTGGGTAATTCATTGCAAATTCGCATTTGAGATTTGGTCCCACTTGGTTGTCACACACGAGGAGATTTCACAAGTCAAGAGAGTTAAGATTGATCTGTTGCGTTTCCAATATAAGAAGTTTTTTTATGAATGAAGATAAATTTATTGATGATATAATTACCAAGTTTACTAAGATCACCAATGGCCTTACTTTTTTAGGTGATGAGATTGATAATAACCAAAAGGTGAGAAAAGTGATTCGTGCACTTCCACCATCTTGGGAGGTCAAGTCTACAACATTGAAGGAGCTTAATGACAAAGAGGAGATGGAGCTCATTGGTCTTATTGAGAATCTAAAAACCCATAAGATGAAAATAAAAGTTAGAGAGGAGAATGAAATATACCTAGAGGGGATGTGAGTAGGTGTACTAGCTAATCAAGGGCAAATGATACGGAATTAAAAACTTAATTGCAAACACACTATGTGTAAGTAAGAGTGAGCCCGAATTCCCCGTGAAGGGCTCTAGAACTACTCATCTAGATTCCTCTAGGCTAAGAGTTGAGGTACTTTAATAAGATCTCTTGGTTGAACACATGTGTAGACACACACAAACTATATCTACCATATGAATATTAACAATGTAAAGCAATGTAAGATATAAGAGAGATAAAGTTGAGAGATAGTGTATCAAACACAAGCACGAAGATTTGTTTCGAGGTTCGAGCCACTGCTCTACGTCCCCGCTTTCACACAGAAGGATTTCTATTACGTCAACACTGGACCCTTCACAAAGGGACCTCCACTAAGGAATTATAACTCAACACCGGGAATACACAACTTCTCTCCTTAATACAAACACCTCTATACAAGAGGGAAGGCACAAAGCCAAAGCAAATAAAAGTTTATAACTTGGTGATCTTATGATTACAAACTCTCTTGGTGACCTCAAAGGATCACAAATAGTTTTCTTATGAAACCAAGATCCTAAAAATAGATTTGAGATGATAGCTCAAGTATGTAAGAAAACAAAGTATTTAGAAATAAAACAAAAAAGAAAATACTTGAGAAAAATTTCTTGATTGATATATAAAATGAACAAATAAGAGTTCCCACAAACTTGATTTTCTTTGATTTTTCATAACTTTGAAAACAAATAAAGATAGAAAATTTTGGCACAAAAACTCTTTTGAAAACTTTGTTAAAAACACTTGAGAAGGTGAAAAAAATTGCTCTCAAAAATCTTTGGAGAAACAGGCCATGGGAACCCACATTTATAGGATTCCCAAAATATAACCATTGGGATCCAGATCAGGCCCAGAATGGCCTGTCGGTCGACCGGCCAACGATCAGATTTCTGACCGTTAGGGTTGTCGGTCGACCGGCCGGTCGGCCACCTTAAGGCAAGTTGCCTGTCGATCAACCGCCCTGTCGATTGAGGCCAGAACCAGAGAGTGAACTCTTTGGTCGGTTGACCGCACAGACACCGGGGCCAGATCCATAGAGTAAGCTCTTTGGATTGGTCGACCACACGGTCGACTGGCCCATGGCCAAGGCACATTGTGCACATCTATGCACATCGGTTGACCGCCCAATCGACCGAGCTCTGGTCTGGTCGACCGATCAGTCGACCGCCAGTGGGCTCTAGTTAGGGTTTTAGGGTTTGAAAACTTGGTCTTTTAAATACCTATAAGTCCCATAAATCACATAAAAACCACAAAAATAAGTTCATGTAAGCACTTGAAATACAAATATGTTTGATCAAGGATCAACTCATATTACAAACAATTTGAACTATATTTGTGATATAGAAGTTAAGCTTTAAACCAAAAAAGGTATTTTCCAAAACATAGATTTAGAAATGAAATTTGTTTTCTCCAAAACTTATATAAATAAAAAACTATGATATAAAAACACTTTTGAAGCATATTGTATATGGATAGAATCCAATACACATGGTAAATGATAAATCTATGTTTTTGACAATAAATCTGAAACTAAGTTTTGTTAAAAAACAACTTGAAACCATGAAGTAGATATACATCAAAATAAGTTTTTGAACAATATGAAACATAGATGTATATGGATAAAATCCAATATACATGAAATCATGTAAAATTGTTTTGATTCTATCTAATCGTGAAAACTAAAGATATGTTCTTTGAAAATCCAAAACCGTTTAAACCGAAACCAAAAACTATTGAACTTGTATGTGTGAACTTGAGCATATCAAGATTAAGGTATCCTTACGCAAGATCTAAAATAAAACAAAACTAAATAAATCGAAGACTTCTCATCGATCTCTATCTCCAAGTCGATTCGATCCAAACTTGATCCAAAGGAGCTAGATGCGATCGTTGCAATGTGAGCTCTTGAATCAACACTTGTTTACTTCAACACTTTGATTGTGAATCTCTTGTTGAAGTCAAATCACTACTAATATCTTGATCGATATCTGAAACTCATTAAATACAAGATCATTAGTAAACTAACCTTCGTAAGTTAGCCATCATCAAAACTAATGTGAAGGCCTTTGGGCCAACAATCTCCCCTTTTTTTATGATGACAAAACTTATAAGGTTATATATGCATAGATTAAGAATAAGCTTCATAAAACCTTCCCCTTAACTTATGCATAATCAATAAACATTTAAAGTTATGCAATGTAGCACAAGATATCAAATAAAAACAAGATATAAATATATATACATATATACGTATGTATGTATGTATGTGTGTGTGTGTGTGTGTGTGTGTGTGTGTGTGTGTATATATGTACATATATATATATATATGTACATATGTACACATGTGTACATACGTACGTATGTACACATGTGTACATATATATATATATATATATATATATGTACATATATATATATATATATGTACATATATATATGAGAGAAATGTAAATCAGCTGACACAAGAGGCAACTCCTCCTATGTCGCACTCAAAAATCATATTTCCCGAATGAATTTTCAAGATCCGACCACACATTATCATCGTCATATTTTATGATATATACATATAAAAAATCAAGTGATTTGAAGTTTGTTTACTACATTTTTTTGGGTTCAAACATTAACGGTTTTTTAACAATAGAACAAAATAGAACGTTTAGATCAATGAGTAAACGAACTTCAAATCACTTGATTTTTTAGATGTGTATATCTTAGAATATGAAGATTATAATGTACGGTCGGATCTTGAAAATTCACTGGGGAAATATGATTTTTGAGTGGGACATAGGACGAATTTGCCTCCTGTGTCAGCTGATTTACATTTCTCTCTCTCTCTCTCTCTCTCTCTCTCTATATATATATATATGTACATATATATATATATATATATATATATATATATATATATGTATATATATCTATCTATAGATATGTATATATATTGTTTTCCATTATGTTTGCAAAGGGGGAAAAACTTACAAATAAAAGTTTGAGGAGCTAAATTACAAGTATTCTCAAAAGATTACAAGTAGATCTCCTCAGAGATTCTGGAAAAATGTGCCGATAGGAGTCTGGTCAGCGCGCGACCACTTTGTCCCTTTGACGATGCGAGCGATGAGATTCCCTTCTCGCCTGGTTCCGGGAATCAGAGAATAGAGGATTGGTAGAACCCTCTTGCTACTTCTCAAAACCGCCTTCTGTGAGGAATTCCTTCTCGCCTGGTTCCGGAGATTCCTTGAAGAAAAGAGGTTGCTAGGGTATCACTACCGTGAAAAAAGAAGTATTTCTCTTGAAAGGTCTCTGAATTAGAGAGCGCACGGTGCGTTATGAAGAAGTCTCTGCTTGTGGAGTCTTCTCTCTCCTGATGCGATCCTCTCTCTTGTGCGATCCTCTCTCTTTCTTGTGCGATCCTCTCTCCCTTGTGCGATCCTCTCTCTTTCTTGTGCGATCCTCTCTCCCTTGTGCCCCTGACGGGCTATTTATAGGGAGAGCAAGGGTATAATCGTCCCCTTGAAGATATGGAAACAGATTGAACCGAATCTGTTTGAATCTGGAAAGTAGCCTTGCTGAGAGGCTAGGATAGCTTCTGCGGAGTTAGAATTGGCAGGTCGGTTGATCTGTTTTGATCCTTTCCATATCGCTGGGAGATTCTCCTTGATCCTCTTACTCGTTTCAAGAGAGTCAAGAGATAGCGGCAATCACCTGCCATATTTGAATCCTGATTGGATTAGATTTGATTGAATCCAATCTCATCAGGAGATTTGATTGGTCAAAGGTTGACCATAGCAGGCTGATAGCGGAGTTGCCCGCTTTAAAGCTCATAGCGGAGCTAGAGGCAATCTTTGGCGAGGTCCGAAAAGAGGCTTTTCGGCGAAGCTGCCAGTTAGCTTCCTGGCGAAGTTGGATGATGCTAGCCTCTCAATCGAGGCTATCTCCTTGGGCTAATGTAATGCTAAATGCTAGCATCTTAGACCTGCTGAGGTCTGTTTAGAAACAATCTGGGTTCACTGTTCTGCTTGCTGGATCAGTGGAGTCCAAGCCGCTTCCTTGTCCCTTGGAGGTGGGTGAAAACTGGTCTTCAGCTCGTCTTGTCCCTTGTCTTTTGTAAATGTCAACAAGTTTAGACATCGTTCGGACCAATGAGAATCTTGTCTTTTTTAAGTGTCAACAAGACCCCCTTCAATGTTTTCGAGAGTCTGCAATAGCTCAGACTCCGAAACACTTTGAACTGTTGTGATGGTGGTGTGGAGTATGAACATCGCCATGATGGTTGAGTTCAGCTTCGCTTTCAAACCTGCTTTGGGATGAATTCGCCGAAGAATTGTACTGGTTCGTGAGTAGCTTCGCGTCGGGGTAGCTCCGCATCTGGGCTTCCAAGAAATAAGTTCGCTTTGGAACTCCTGTTGCCTTTTCAAATCCAACTGCCGTGGGGCGGTTACGAGGAGGATCATTCCTTCTTTCGCGCCAATCGAGGGAGATGTTCTCCGATTTGCACGTTTCCAAGGGAAAACCGTCCCTTCCATCAAGGCGCCATAAATGCCTTTCATGAGGGAGACGTTTTCTCCCTTTGCACGGTTCCAAGGGAAAACCGTCCCTTCCATCAAGGCGCAATAAATGCCTTGAATGCGCCCGTGCTTCCACGCTTGGGGTGAGAGTGCTCAGGCCATGGGGCCTATAAATAGGACACTTGAGGTCCTCTGAAGAGAAATGTTTTGCCTTTCTTCTCTTCTCTTGGTGTGAGAGATACTCAGATCTCTGAATTAGTGGGAAAACCCACTCTGGTTGTCTAACCGGCCAAGGACCAGTAAGTCTTGACCGTTCAACGACTTCACTGATTTTAGGGAATTCAGCTGCTTTAGGGATTGGCTTCCCTTGTTCTTCATCTTGCACTTGGCTGATCTGCAGAGAAGAATTTCAGCACAGCTTTCTGTGAAGCTATCATCTTGATTTGATCAGAGAAAGATCACTACATGTTAAGTCCGCTACACAGGCAGAACTTAGGACTTGGTCTCTTCAAAGGTTGAGCCAGTCTTGCCATATTGGTGAGTGTTGAGACTGTTCCTCACAAGATCAGTCTGACTTTGCCATAGAGGTGAGGCTAGGACTTGGCGTTTGCTGAGCCAGCCCATAGTTGCTGCGCAGGCGGGGCTTATCCTCTGCTTTGACTGAAGTCGGATCACTTTGCCGCTGAAGAATCTGACTTAATATTTTTGCAGCTCTTTTGTGCTTGGTTGCAAACTTGCTCTAATTTGCCTTGCAGTGAGCTATGCTTGCCAGTCTGGTAACTTGATGGAAGAAACCATGAAATCGCCTTATGCTTCCCCGGTTGAAGCTTTACTTTTAAGCAGGAGGAACAATTCGGGGCAGCGGATGTGCGTCCCAGGGGTTGTTGGCAGCCTCTTATACGAGATGATTCGTTCTGAGGTGAGGCTGGTAGCCGCTTTTACCGGAGATGATCCGCTTCAAGATAGTGGGCGTCGCCTGTGGGATCGCCGGCACCATTGCCGACTTTCAACTTTGGTGGCCTTTGGGGGAGATCCTCTTCGGGAAAGCGAGTATCGCGCCCGTTAGATCACTGGTATCACTGCCGATTCCCATTATACGTGATCTATCGTGTTGGCGGCGATAGGTTTTTATTGCCAGGCTTCAACAAAAATGGCCTGGCAAGGTTTGCCATTTTGTGGAGAAAAATGACCGTGTCCCTGTGGCACCATTTGTTCATATGCGAAGGGTTACGATCTTTTGCCGGAGGAAGGCCTTTCCTGTCCCGTTGATTTGGTTTGAAAGCAGATAAAACCGCTTGTATGCCTCAAATGATCCTGTTGGGCAACTGGATGTATTGTATAAAACACAACTTTGATGTAATATCAATGTACCCTTCCTGTTAAATCAATGAAAGTTCATCTTCCGATCATCTGATTTTTTGCTTACTTTCACTGAGAGTCTGGCCATAGCTGGGCTAAACTGTGTGCGGAGCTAAGGACATAGTCCTTTCTTCGAATGATTTTCGCGAGACTAGCATGTCCCACGAGCAGCACCTTTTTGGAGGGCTAAGGTAAGCCTCTCGGCTAAGCCCTTGAAGGATTGTGCGAAGTCCGCACTTTGCTCCTGTGCGAAGTTAACCCTTAGTGGGGTTGAACCGTCGCCCCTTGGGAAAGTGCCTCGGGCGCTTCGGGCGATGTTTCGAATTAATTCGAAACGGCGGCATGTGCCCTTTTTTCGAGGCCTCAATTTAGGCGCTGATTGGCCTATAAAAGCCCGATCGGGCTGAACAGAAAAAGATCTCCTTTTTTCCAGAGAAGTTTCTGTCTTTCCATCTTCTTCTTCCTTCTTTACTCAGAGTACTTTGAGAACTCTTGCATTTCTTCGATGGCGCCCAAAAGACGAGCGGGAAAAGAAGCAGCGACTTCTACAGCGGAGGGCCCTCCTCCTCCGGTCATCGAGCGACCGATCGCTGGTAAGGAACTTTCCGATCTGATTAGAGAGTGGTCTCCATCCTTTGGAGCCGATACTCGGCCATTAGGACGATCAGGCATGATCTGCCCTCATCAGAGAATTCGTTCTCCTCCCTATTTTCCTTGTACCAGGGAGTTAAGAACTGAACAGTTCTTCTTTGGGCTTTCTGAAAAAACACCTAGAGGGGGGGTGAATAGGTGTAAGTGCTAATCTAAGAAACTAAATGCAACTAAGTGCGCTAAATGCGGAAGCTAATGCAAATGTTGCACAAACTTGATACAATACAACAAGTGTAGCCGAATTCCCCTTGCGAGGCTCTGGACTAACTCCTCTTGATTCCCCTTGAAATGGGTTGAGGTGCTATGTGAAGCTCTTGTTGGATGAGTACAAATTAGGCCCACACACACAAGCAATCCAAGCAATATGAAATATGTGCACACACAATCAAGCCAAGCATATAAGAACGAATTGCAATATAAAAGATGCAAGGCAACACAAGCAATGTATAAGATATGTATGCAATGAATGAACGATGCTTGCACAAAGTAAAGAGAGTAAGGGTTAGAGAGACAATGGATCAAACGCTAACACAAAGATTTGTTTCGAGGTTCGAGCACCTTGCTCTACATCCCCGCCTACACCACCGTGTAGGATTTCCCAATCCACTATAGGAGTACCAAACTCCTCTCTCAACCTTACAAAGCCACCGAGGCTATACAACCACAATCCACCTCTACCGAAGAGGGATACGGCCCGTAGCCAACTACAACAAACACCTCTACCTAAGAGGCTCACAAACCAATCACCCGATCACCTCTACCGAAGAGGGATACAACAAGAATAAGGGTGTACAACTTAGAGGTTTACAACAACAACCTCAAACACTCTCTTTCTTTTTCTCTTATCTTTTTCCACAAAAACAAGATCCTAATAGTTTAGGATAGAAGATAGCTCAAGTGTGAAAAAAAACTAGGTGTTTGGAAAACTAGCAACAAAGAAAATCACTTGGGAAAATCCTTCCAAAAGATATAGAATGAAAACCAAGACAAATCTCCCAAAATATTCTTTTCTTTGATTTTTCCAAAAACCTAAAACAATAAAGATTGAAGAATTAAAGCCCCAAACACTTTTGAAAACTTGTTTTAAAACCTCTAGAAACCAGAAATTTTCTCCTTAAAAAACTTTAGCCAAAAACCCAAAGAGATGGAGTTTATATAGGCCAAACAGAAAACTAGCCGTTAGAGCTGAGCTGGCAGCTCTGACAGGCGTCGGTCGACCGGCCCGGTCGACCGCCAACGGTCAGAAATATGACCGTTGGGCACTAGCGGTCGACCGGCCCGGTCGACCGAAACATCCTGAGAGTTGAACTCTCAACTCGGTCGACCGGTCCGGTCGACCGACTACAATGTGTAGCCAGCGTGCACGTCTGTGCACATCGGTCGACCGACCCGGTCGACCGGCCACTTGGTGCGGTCGACCGGTCCGGTCGACCGAACTGGCCTGGCAGGCACAGTGCAGAACTGCACAGATACGGGATTTGAAAATAGGTCTTTTCACTCAATAAAAATCCCATAAAATCACAGTAAATCTAAAAAATAGTTTTAATCACAATAAAACTGTTTTTCTAAAAATTTGTTTTTCTAAAACTTGTTTTATCATTTTACTTTGATAACCAAACTTGTGATAAAAATTTCAAGACATATATCAATCATATCAATTCATTTTTGTGTCTTGCCAATTTTATCAAAAACAAAACTTATATTTTATCAAACTAGAATTTTCCAAAACATGAATAGGATAGTCAAAATAAGTTTGTCTAGCAAGTTTAAAGCATGTATGTATATCTAGAACATATCTAATATACATAGGTATAAGGTAAACTTGTTTTGATCTATTATTCATGAAAACCAAAACCAAATCATGAAACGTGTGTGTTTTGTGCACTTGAGCATATCAACTAAACTAAGCTTTACAAATATGGATCTAAAACACAAACTCTAAACTAGATACCTAAGTCTTCTTGTCGATCTTCTATCTTCAAGTAGACTCGGTCCAAACTCCGTGATTCTCCAAGTGCAAAGGTATGATCTTTAAGCTTTGGCACCGGAATCACCATGATAAGCTTCTAATCATCTTGTTAAAGCTAATCACCAACTAATATCCTGTTAATGATCTGAAACTTAGAAACACAAGAATATTAGTAAACATAACTACATGAGTGTTGATCATCATCAAAACTAGAGTGGAAGGCCATTGGGCCAACAATCTCCCCCTTTTTGATGATGACAAAACTCATGGAGTTATATATGCATGGATTAAAGATAAGCTTCAAGGAAGCTCCCCCTTAACTCATGCATAGGGATAAACAATAAATATATGCAATGAATGCTTATGATTCTAAACAAGAGACATACATATTTTTTCATATCTTATTGTTTATTTGCTTATGCATGAACTCAATATATGCAAAAACATAAAGAAGCATATATAAACTCTAGATACCAATTACACCAATTCCAAAGCAAGCTTTGGATATCAATTAAACTTAATAAGCAATTAAACTTAATATTCTTGATATATTAAAACATAATATATGCATATAAACATAAATACTTTTCCCCCTTTTTGTCAATCATCAACAAAGAGGTAAACAATCAAAACCATAGATAAAATGAGGGGTAAAAATCTTTCTCCCCTTTTTGTCAATCAAAATAATACAAACAATGTTCTCCCCCTTTTTATAAAAAAAAAATCAATAAGGGTGACTACAAACATGATATCAATTAAAAAATATGTCAATGAAGCATCTTGATACCAATAAACAAGAATCAATATATGTTATATGCTATATACATTCATGAAGAGGAAGACGCTAAGTTAGCTTCCCTACACATATGCATTACATGAAGAAGGGATGACAAGCCCCAATTCACATAACACATATTATGTAATGCATAAGAGGAGATGTGAAGTTCCCCCTACACACGTATATCATATAAAGAAGAGTTGTCAAGCTCCTCAATTTATAATATACTCAACATGAATCTATATGTAAGAGAGATGTTAAGCTCTCCTTGCATATAGGAAATACAAATCAAAATTTTGAATATTTTCTTTAAACAACATTTTTGAGATACCAATTGTAATTAAACATAACAAATTACCAATTGTAAAATAACATAACAAATTTTAAATGTCTAAACACAAATTTTGATACCAATTGTAAGAATATATTTTATTTTTAAAAAAACATATAAACAAATTTGATGTTGATATCATATGTTCAAAATAACAACTTTTAAACATAAAGAGTGGGAGTACAAATACCAATTGAAGTACAAAATCAAATTTTCTCCCCCTTTATGAAAAACAAACTAAAGTCATGCATAGTCTTGATAACAATTTAAAAGTAATCAATTTAAACTAAATTGAAACTCAAGTACTAGCATAAACACACACATATATATGTATGAAAAATAGATACCAATAGAAATAGATATACTTGGAATTTAAAGCATACATACATACAAAACATATATGAGTATACAAGAAGATCAAAATGATACCAATTGAAAGAGTTCAATGATACCAATTGACATAACAATAAGTTCAAGTGTATACATCATATTCTCTACCACCCAATCATAATTCAAGTTTTAAAGATTTTCAATTTAGGGCATACATGAACATGATCTCCCATCCTACCGCCCTTTGAAGGTAGGGGTTTTCAAAAATAGATTTAAAAATTAGGTTTAGTTTGAAAATCACTACCAAATGAAGAATACGAACTAGTTAAAAATAAAAAAAACTTATTAACTAGTACGAAATCCTTCAAGCAAGGAATAAAACAAAATTGTTTTTCATAAACATGAGATTCACATCATATCAAATACTCAAGTTCAATTAGGCATAAATAAGACTCATGAAAACAAAACATGAGCAAGCAATAGATGTGAGTGTACAAATAAATTATGAAGATCATAAATATGAAAATTAGGCAATAAACTCAATTATTCTTTAAAACACGAAATCATCAAAACTATCTAATCTTCAAGGCATATGTATGTCTAATACAAACTAACGTATACATACATATCCAAAACATAAAGAGTCCACAAGATATATGCATTAAGGCACGTGGCTCAAAAAGGATACTCATGTATAGTCAATAGTTTGGATAAGATGGACATATACATGAAGTTAAATATTGACACATAAACATGAAAACATGTAAGGCTAAATTTTCATCAAAGCAATTTTCATTTCAAGGTATATGTATGATTTGTCAACACAAGAAGTATACATACATATTCCTTAAACACAATTGAGTCCATATATAGATTTGCATGAAAGGTAAATGACTCAAAGGGTATACATGTATATCTTAAAGTTTGACAATAATACACATATACATGAAGTGAAAACTCATAAAACAAATCCAAAAATGGAATACAAGTATGAAATGTATGAATCATCAAAACTAGACTATACTAGCACATCTAATGGGTTCAAATAAGCAATCAAGCTCAACATATATAGATTTATTTGTAGCCCACTCTATGTACAAGTATATAACTAGTGTTAATGAAAATAAACATCTAAACATATATTCAAAACATGAAGCATCAAAACAAGTATAAAAGTCATCATGATAAAACTAAAACATGATTACTATGTAAATTCACATGTATTAGATTCATGATGTACATTATAGCTTAAACAAAAGTGAGAACACTAAATATGGGTTCATATAAGCATATGTGTCTCAAATACTATACATGTATGTCAAGGATCTAATAAACATGGAATGAACATACTAATCCATAGACAATGAAACATGCTATAAAACATCAAAACATGCTATAAGCAATGAAATGGAAAGCATGTAAACAATAAATGGGAGTAAAGGATTGTTACCAAAAACCGAAGAAGCAACTTTCCTTGTCTCCAAAACATGGTGTCCTTGTCTCCAAAACATGGTGGTCATCTCCACCAAATCTTCCCTTGAAAGTGATGCATCCAATAGATTTCCTTTAAGTCCGGAACGCATCCACTCCAAGGTGTCATCACTCTCACGTCATGTGAGAGCCCGCACCTACATCAAAAACAATAGGAGGGGTGGTCTTTGGTACCCATACTCTTTTGGGTCCATGGGGGTTAGTACCTTCTCTAACCCAAACAAACTTCTTGGCTAAATTTTCAACATGTAAACGATCATAGCAAAATTTAGCAAGATGGCCTTTTCGACCACAATGTGTACATGTGTACACATGAGCATACATGGTGTGATGGTGTTCGTGAGGAGCATGTGTATGCCGTGGAGGATGTGCATGCATAGAAGATGGAACTTGTTTCTTTCGAATCAAGGTTTCCAATCGTGAGTGGTTCATGACACATTGGCTCATAGTGGAGCCCAAACAATCAACCTTCTTCTTAAGCAAACAAATATCATCATTAATCTTAGAAGAAGAAGTGTGGCATGCAATAAGTGAAGTGTGTGATACTACCCTAGCATGGCAAACATGTGCATCAATCTTATTTTGCAAAACAATGTTTTTCTTTAAACACACATCTAAATCATTTGAAATAGAAATAATTTTATTTTTCAAATCAACATTCTCTTTTAAAACAAATCAATTTTTGAAGACAAGTTTTCATTTTTCTTCAAAAGAACATGGCAATCATTTTTATTTTTCAAAAACTCATTTTCTTTAAGTGCAAGACCAAGTTGAGATTTTAATGAATCCCTTTCATTAGCAATCTCCTCTTTCTCTTGCAAAACAACATCAAGTCTAGCAATCAAATTTTTATTTTCATTATTAATGCCTAGACTCTTCTTTTTCAACAAGTTATATTTTTCTATTAGTTTTTCACAAACAATAGATAGTTCTTCATTTAAAGCATGGGGATCAACAAAATCATTTGAAGAACTAGCACAATCATTACTATCTAGTTGAGTTTCCGATTGTACCTCAAGGGAGTCATTCCCTTGGACCATGTAGCATTGTTGTGGTTCGAATTCTCCACTAGATTCCTCTTCTTGTTGGATTTGGACTTGAAGCTTGGAGGTGTTGGTGGTTGTCAATTTGTTCCACACTACAAAAGCGGAATCAAAGTTAGAAACACATAAAAGATAATCTTTAGATAAAGTGCTTCTAATGGCCTCTAGGGCTTGTGCATTGGCCCCTATATGATTGCAATCACCAAGATAACATCTCTTGGTGGCGGCAAGGAAGACATGCAAACCTAGGGTCTTTAGGTACATGGACATTCTATACTTCCAAACATCAATGTTGGAAGGGTCAAAGCTAGGAGGGGTCATGAAGTCCATGGTAAACTATATATGAATGTGCAAACAAACAAATGCAAATGAGATTAGCAAGCAAATGGATCACTCCTAGGATGTTAAGCCTAAGTATCAGGAGCACTAGCTCTGATACCAATTGAAAAAACACCTAGAGGGGGGTGAATAGGTGTAAGTGCTAATCTAAGAAACTAAATGCAAACTAAGTGCGCTAAATGCGGAAGCTAATGCAAATGTTGCACAAACTTGATACAATACAACAAGTGTAGCCGAATTCCCCTTGCGAGGCTCTGGACTAACTCCTCTTGATTCCCCTTGAAATGGGTTGAGGTGCTATGTGAAGTTCTTGTTGGATGAGTACAAATTAGGCCCACACACACAAGCAATCCAAGCAATATGAAATATGTGCACACACAATCAAGCCAAGCATATAAGAACGAATTGCAATATAAAAGATGCAAGGCAACACAAGCAATGTATAAGATATGTATGCAATGAATGAACGATGCTTGCACAAAGTAAAGAGAGTAAGGGTTAGAGAGACAATGGATCAAACGCTAACACAAAGATTTGTTTCGAGGTTCGAGCACCTTGCTCTACATCCCCGCCTACACCACCGTGTAGGATTTCCCAATCCACTATAGGAGTACCAAACTCCTCTCTCAACCTTACAAAGCCACCGAGGCTATACAACCACAATCCACCTCTACCGAAGAGGGATACGGCCCGTAGCCAACTACAACAAACACCTCTACCTAAGAGGCTCACAAACCAATCACCCGATCACCTCTACCGAAGAGGGATACAACAAGAATAAGGGTGTACAACTTAGAGGTTTACAACAACAACCTCAAACACTCTCTTTCTTTTTCTCTTATCTTTTTCCACAAAAACAAGATCCTAATAGTTTAGGATAGAAGATAGCTCAAGTGTGAAAAAAAACTAGGTGTTTGGAAAACTAGCAACAAAGAAAATCACTTGGGAAAATCCTTCCAAAAGATATAGAATGAAAACCAAGACAAATCTCCCAAAATATTCTTTTCTTTGATTTTTCCAAAACCTAAAACAATAAAGATTGAAGAATTAAAGCCCCAAACACTTTTGAAAACTTGTTTTAAAACCTCTAGAAACCAGAAATTTTTCTCCTTAAAAAACTTTAGCCAAAAACCCCAAAGAGATGGAGTTTATATAGGCCAAACAGAAACTAGCCGTTAGAGCTGAGCTGGCAGCTCTGACAGGCGTCGGTCGACCGGCCCGGTCGACCGCCAACGGTCAGAAATATGACCGTTGGGCACTAGCGGTCGACCGGCCCGGTCGACCGAAACATCCTGAGAGTTGAACTCTCAACTCGGTCGACCGGTCCGGTCGACCGACTACAATGTGTAGCCAGCGTGCACGTCTGTGCACATCGGTCGACCGACCCGGTCGACCGGCCACTTGGTGCGGTCGACCGGTCCGGTCGACCGAACTGGCCTGGCAGGCACAGTGCAGAACTGCACAGATACGGGATTTGAAAATAGGTCTTTTCACTCAATAAAAATCCCATAAAATCACAGTAAATCTAAAAAATAGTTTTAATCACAATAAAAACTGTTTTTCTAAAAATTTGTTTTTCTAAAACTTGTTTTATCATTTTACTTTGATAACCAAACTTGTGATAAAAATTTCAAGACATATATCAATCATATCAATTCATTTTTGTGTCTTGCCAATTTTATCAAAAACAAAACTTATATTTTATCAAACTAGAATTTTCCAAAACATGAATAGGATAGTCAAAATAAGTTTGTCTAGCAAGTTTAAAGCATGTATGTATATCTAGAACATATCTAATATACATAGGTATAAGGTAAACTTGTTTTGATCTATTATTCATGAAAACCAAAAACCAAATCATGAAACGTGTGTGTTTTGTGCACTTGAGCATATCAACTAAACTAAGCTTTACAAATATGGATCTAAAACACAAACTCTAAACTAGATACCTAAGTCTTCTTGTCGATCTTCTATCTTCAAGTAGACTCGGTCCAAACTCCGTGATTCTCCAAGTGCAAAGGTATGATCTTTAAGCTTTGGCACCGGAATCACCATGATAAGCTTCTAATCATCTTGTTAAAGCTAATCACCAACTAATATCCTGTTAATGATCTGAAACTTAGAAACACAAGAATATTAGTAAACATAACTACATGAGTGTTGATCATCATCAAAACTAGAGTGGAAGGCCATTGGGCCAACAATCTCCCCCTTTTTGATGATGACAAAACTCATGGAGTTATATATGCATGGATTAAAGATAAGCTTCAAGGAAGCTCCCCCTTAACTCATGCATAGGGATAAACAATAAATATATGCAATGAATGCTTATGATTCTAAACAAGAGACATACATATTTTTTCATATCTTATTGTTTATTTGCTTATGCATGAACTCAATATATGCAAAAACATAAAGAAGCATATATAAACTCTAGATACCAATTACACCAATTCCAAAGCAAGCTTTGGATATCAATTAAACTTAATAAGCAATTAAACTTAATATTCTTGATATATTAAAACATAATATATGCATATAAAACATAAATACTTCTCCCCCTTTTTGTCAATCATCAACAAAGAGGTAAACAATCAAAACCATAGATAAAATGAGGGGTAAAAATCTTTCTCCCCTTTTTGTCAATCAAAATAATACAAACAATGTTCTCCCCCTTTTTATAAAAAAAAAATCAATAAGGGGTGACTACAAACATGATATCAATTAAAAAATATGTCAATGAAGCATCTTGATACCAATAAACAAGAATCAATATATGTTATATGCTATATACATTCATGAAGAGGAAGACGCTAAGTTAGCTTCCCTACACATATGCATTACATGAAGAAGGGATGACAAGCCCCAATTCACATAACACATATTATGTAATGCATAAGAGGAGATGTGAAGTTCCCCCTACACACGTATATCATATAAAGAAGAGTTGTCAAGCTCCTCAATTTATAATATACTCAACATGAATCTATATGTAAGAGAGATGTTAAGCTCTCCTTGCATATAGGAAATACAAATCAAAATTTTGAATATTTTCTTTAAACAACATTTTTGAGATACCAATTGTAATTAAACATAACAAATTACCAATTGTAAAACAACATAACAAATTTTAAATGTCTAAACACAAATTTTGATACCAATTGTAAGAATATATTTTATTTTTAAAAAAAACATATAAACAAATTTGATGTTGATATCATATGTTCAAAATAACAACTTTTAAACATAAAGAGTGGGAGTACAAATACCAATTGAAGTACAAAATCAAATTTTCTCCCCCTTTATGAAAAACAAACTAAAGTCATGCATAGTCTTGATAACAATTTAAAAGTAATCAATTTAAACTAAATTGAAACTCAAGCACTAGCATAAACACACACATATATATGTATGAAAAATAGATACCAATAGAAATAGATATACTTGGAATTTAAAACATACATACATACAAAACATATATGAGTATACAAGAAGATCAAAATGATACCAATTGAAAGAGTTCAATGATACCAATTGACATAACAATAAGTTCAAGTGTATACATCATATTCTCTACCACCCAATCATAATTCAAGTTTTAAAGATTTTCAATTTAGGGCATACATGAACATGATCTCCCATCCTACCGCCCTTTGAAGGTAGGGGTTTTCAAAAATAGATTTAAAAATTAGGTTTAGTTTGAAAATCACTACCAAATGAAGAATACGAACTAGTTAAAATAAAAAAAACTTATTAACTAGTACGAAATCCTTCAAGCAAGGAATAAAACAAAATTGTTTTTCATAAACATGAGATTCACATCATATCAAATACTCAAGTTCAATTAGGCATAAATAAGACTCATGAAAACAAAACATGAGCAAGCAATAGATGTGAGTGTACAAATAAATTATGAAGATCATAAATATGAAAATTAGGCAATAAACTCAATTATTCTTTAAAACACGAAATCATCAAAACTATCTAATCTTCAAGGCATATGTATGTCTAATACAAACTAACGTATACATACATATCCAAAACATAAAGAGTCCACAAGATATATGCATTAAGGCACGTGGCTCAAAAAGGATACTCATGTATAGTCAATAGTTTGGATAAGATGGACATATACATGAAGTTAAATATTGACACATAAACATGAAAACATGTAAGGCTAAATTTCATCAAAGCAATTTTCATTTCAAGGTATATGTATGATTTGTCAACACAAGAAGTATACATACATATTCCTTAAACACAATTGAGTCCATATATAGATTTGCATGAAAGGCAAATGACTCAAAGGGTATACATGTATATCTTAAAGTTTGACAATAATACACATATACATGATGTGAAAACTCATAAAACAAATCCAAAAATGGAATACAAGTATGAAATGTATGAATCATCAAAACTAGACTATACTAGCACATCTAATGGGTTCAAATAAGCAATCAAGCTCAACATATATAGATTTATTTGTAGCCCACTCTATGTACAAGTATATAACTAGTGTTAATGAAAATAAACATCTAAACATATATTCAAAACATGAAGCATCAAAACAAGTATAAAAGTCATCATGATAAAACTAAAACATGATTACTGTGTAAATTCACATGTATTAGATTCATGATGTACATTATAGCTTAAACAAAAGTGAGAACACTAAATATGGGTTCATATAAGCATATGTGTCTCAAATACTATACATGTATGTCAAGGATCTAATAAACATGGAATGAACATACTAATCCATAGACAATGAAACATGCTATAAAACATCAAAACATGCTATAAGCAATGAAATGGAAAGCATGTAAACAATAAATGGGAGTAAAGGATTGTTACCAAAAACCGAAGAAGCAACTTTCCTTGTCTCCAAAACATGGTGGTCATCTCCACCAAATCTTCCCTTGAAAGTGATGCATCCAATAGATTTCCTTTAAGTCCGGAACGCATCCACTCCAAGGTGTCATCACTCTCACGTCATGTGAGAGCCCACACCTACATCAAAAACAATAGGAGGGGTGGTCTTTGGTACCCATACTCTTTTGGGTCCATGGGGGTTAGTACCTTCTCTAACCCAAACAAACTTCTTGGCTAAATTTTCAACATGTAAACGATCATAGCAAAATTTAGCAAGATGGCCTTTTCGACCACAATGTGTACATGTGTACACATGAGCATACATGGTGTGATGGTGTTCGTGAGGAGCATGTGTATGCCGTGGAGGATGTGCATGCATAGAAGATGGAACTTGTTTCTTTCGAATCAAGGTTTCCAATCGTGAGTGGTTCATGACACATTGGCTCATAGTGGAGCCCAAACAATCAACCTTCTTCTTAAGCAAACAAATATCATCATTAATCTTAGAAGAAGAAGTGTGGCATGCAATAAGTGAAGTGTGTGATACTACCCTAGCATGGCAAACATGTGCATCAATCTTATTTTGCAAAACAATGTTTTTCTTTAAACACACATCTAAATCATTTGAAATAGAAATAATTTTATTTTTCAAATCAACATTCTCTTTTAAACAAAATCAATTTTTGAAGACAAGTTTTCATTTTTCTTCAAAAGAACATGGCAATCATTTTTATTTTTCAAAAACTCATTTTCTTTAAGTGCAAGACCAAGTTGAGATTTTAATGAATCCCTTTCATTAGCAATCTCCTCTTTCTCTTGCAAAACAACATCAAGTCTAGCAATCAAATTTTTATTTTCATTATTAATGCCTAGACTCTTCTTTTTCAACAAGTTATATTTTTCTATTAGTTTTTCACAAACAATAGATAGTTCTTCATTTAAAGCATGGGGATCAACAAAATCATTTGAAGAACTAGCACAATCATTACTATCTAGTTGAGTTTCCGATTGTACCTCAAGGGAGTCATTCCCTTGGACCATGTAGCATTGTTGTGGTTCGAATTCTCCACTAGATTCCTCTTCTTGTTGGATTTGAACTTAAAGCTTGGAGGTGTTGGTGGTTGTCAATTTGTTCCACACTACAAAAGCGGAATCAAAGTTAGAAACACATAAAAGATAATCTTTAGATAAAGTGCTTCTAATGGCCTCTAGGGCTTGTGCATTGGCCCCTATATGATTGCAATCACCAAGATAACATCTCTTGGTGGCGGCAAGGAAGACATGCAAACCTAGGGTCTTTAGGTACATGGACATTCTATACTTCCAAACATCAATGTTGGAAGGGTCAAAGCTAGGAGGGGTCATGAAGTCCATGGTAAACTATATATGAATGTGCAAACAAACAAATGCAAATGAGATTAGCAAGCAAATGGATCACTCCTAGGATGTTAAGCCTAAGTATCAGGAGCACTAGCTCTGATACCAATTGAAAAAACACCTAGAGGGGGGGTGAATAGGTGTAAGTGCTAATCTAAGAAACTAAATGCAAACTAAGTGCGCTAAATGCGGAAGCTAATGCAAATGTTGCACAAACTTGATACAATACAACAAGTGTAGCCGAATTCCCCTTGCGAGGCTCTGGACTAACTCCTCTTGATTCCCCTTGAAATGGGTTGAGGTGCTATGTGAAGTTCTTGTTGGATGAGTACAAATTAGGCCCACACACACAAGCAATCCAAGCAATATGAAATATGTGCACACACAATCAAGCCAAGCATATAAGAACGAATTGCAATATAAAAGATGCAAGGCAACACAAGCAATGTATAAGATATGTATGCAATGAATGAACGATGCTTGCACAAAGTAAAGAGAGTAAGGGTTAGAGAGACAATGGATCAAACGCTAACACAAAGATTTGTTTCGAGGTTCGAGCACCTTGCTCTACATCCCCGCCTACACCACCGTGTAGGATTTCCCAATCCACTATAGGAGTACCAAACTCCTCTCTCAACCTTACAAAGCCACCGAGGCTATACAACCACAATCCACCTCTACCGAAGAGGGATACGGCCCGTAGCCAACTACAACAAACACCTCTACCTAAGAGGCTCACAAACCAATCACCCGATCACCTCTACCGAAGAGGGATACAACAAGAATAAGGGTGTACAACTTAGAGGTTTACAACAACAACCTCAAACACTCTCTTTCTTTTTCTCTTATCTTTTTCCACAAAAACAAGATCCTAATAGTTTAGGATAGAAGATAGCTCAAGTGTGAAAAAAAACTAGGTGTTTGGAAAACTAGCAACAAAGAAAATCACTTGGGAAAATCCTTCCAAAAGATATAGAATGAAAACCAAGACAAATCTCCCAAAATATTCTTTTCTTTGATTTTTCCAAAAACCTAAAACAATAAAGATTGAAGAATTAAAGCCCCAAACACTTTTGAAAACTTGTTTTAAAACCTCTAGAAACCAGAAATTTTTCTCCTTAAAAAACTTTAGCCAAAAACCCCAAAGAGATGGAGTTTATATAGGCCAAACAGAAAACTAGCCGTTAGAGCTGAGCTGGCAGCTCTGACAGGCGTCGGTCGACCGGCCCGGTCGACCGCCAACGGTCAGAAATATGACCGTTGGTCACTAGCGGTCGACCGGCCCGGTCGACCGAAACATCCTGAGAGTTGAACTCTCAACTCGGTCGACCGGTCCGGTCGACCGACTACAATGTGTAGCCAGCGTGCACGTCTGTGCACATCGGTCGACCGACCCGGTCGACCGGCCACTTGGTGCGGTCGACCGGTCCGGTCGACCGAACTGGCCTGGCAGGCACAGTGCAGAACTGCACAGATACGGGATTTGAAAATAGGTCTTTTCACTCAATAAAAATCCCATAAAATCACAGTAAATCTAAAAAATAGTTTTAATCACAATAAAAACTGTTTTTCTAAAAATTTGTTTTTCTAAAACTTGTTTTATCATTTTACTTTGATAACCAAACTTGTGATAAAAATTTCAAGACATATATCAATCATATCAATTCATTTTTGTGTCTTGCCAATTTTATCAAAAACAAAACTTATATTTTATCAAACTAGAATTTTCCAAAACATGAATAGGATAGTCAAAATAAGTTTGTCTAGCAAGTTTAAAGCATGTATGTATATCTAGAACATATCTAATATACATAGGTATAAGGTAAACTTGTTTTGATCTATTATTCATGAAAACCAAAAACCAAATCATGAAACGTGTGTGTTTTGTGCACTTGAGCATATCAACTAAACTAAGCTTTACAAATATGGATCTAAAACACAAACTCTAAACTAGATACCTAAGTCTTCTTGTCGATCTTCTATCTTCAAGTAGACTCGGTCCAAACTCCGTGATTCTCCAAGTGCAAAGGTATGATCTTTAAGCTTTGGCACCGGAATCACCATGATAAGCTTCTAATCATCTTGTTAAAGCTAATCACCAACTAATATCCTGTTAATGATCTGAAACTTAGAAACACAAGAATATTAGTAAACATAACTACATGAGTGTTGATCATCATCAAAACTAGAGTGGAAGGCCATTGGGCCAACACTTTCGCACGAAGCCATAACTTGGGCCATCTCCGTACTGTTTGAGGAAAAGGACTTGAATAAGTCCTCTCAGTCATGATGACTTTTGACCATAATGCCCTTTTGATGACATCAGCCCTCAGGGCTATACCACTTCCTGCTTAAGCGAAGTTGGTGCTTCGGATTTCTTCCTGCGAAGATGCAGTTTCATCCTCGAGATCAAGCTTCATCGAAGCTATTGCCTTGCTGGCCTTGCTCGCTGAGCGAGGCTATGCTTTAGTGAATTTTTGTATTTTCATATCCACTTGATTGATGAACTAATCATAACTCATTCATGTCTTTGCAGTGCATTACACCTCCGGTCTCCCGAACAGTCTATTCGGGTTATCCAGTAGAGCAGGCGGAAGCATCAGCTTGCAGTTCTATGGGCAGGCTTCGTTGTTCAGTGAGCCGAGCTCCCTTGTACGGGATACGCTCATCCAGGAGGGTCGTCCGCAGGCCATGCGGAGCATCTTGACTACGGCTCCACTTGAAGATATCGACCGTCAGGCTTACAGGAAGCCTGACTTCATGTTCGGGGATGCTGCTCCTGATCCAGATCGCCAGCTGCAGGCCGGTGAAGGCCAGTGGATCTTCCAGTTGGACGGCGAGAGATTCTATCTCCCGTCCTCTAAGCGGCATTTTGCTTTGTCTTCCTTCGCGAGCGCGACTCAGGTTCGGAAGATGGCGTGGGGCGTGAGTCTAAACGCCGAGTCTGTAAGTGTCGGGAGGTTGACATTCCAGTCCGGCTACTCGAGGGCGGGCCATCCTCGTAGCATAATGGGGCTATACCCTGGGAAGGTATCGCGGGACCTTCCAGTAGGAGAGAACCCAGCTGCGGCGCCGACCTTTGGCACTCAGTTCTGCGAAGTTGACGGGAATTACCCCGCCACCGATTTCAGGACTCCCGGTTGGGTCCACCCTCCTAGGTCGTGGTGGGCGGAGTTGACCAACTATATCCTCACTCATTTTGAGGGGGATTTAGAGAGGTTAAACCTCCATGAGGCCGTCAGGGCGACCTGCTACGGCATTGAGATGAAGGTGGCGTGCTTCTACGCCATCCTTGAGTTGTATTGCCCGGCCTCGGGGACTTTCTTCACCCCAGTTGGTGAGTTGGGCATGGCCCTGCACGAGATGCGGGAGATCTCTGCTTTGCCCTTCGGGTCTCTTCCATACGAAGAGTACTTTCCCTGTGAGGCGGAGTTGGCTATTCTGGAGAAGCAGGAGCCTGCTCTGCTCGAGACATATCGGGAATTGATGTGCCACTTGCACATTTGCTCCAGCATCCACACTGGTGGCAAAGGTAGCTCGAAGAGCTTGAGGAGCTGGGGGAACTACTTGTTCCCGGATATGACTAGTGCGCCTGAGGCAGCTCATTGCGGAGTTGCTGAAGAAGACATCTTGGCACGGATGGAGGTGCATGCTGAAAAGGACATCGTCGTGGCAGAAGATGATGGTCCTTTCGAGAAGGGTGATGTTCTTCGGAGCTTTCACCATCAGGCCCGTCGGCCTATGTCTCGCAAGGCGTTGCTGGCCGGCTTCTTAACCATCTGGTTAAAGAAATATGTCGTGCCTTCTTCTTCGGGTGACATCGTCCACCCGACTGTGCTGCTGCCTGCCGTCCGCTTGGTTCATGGCCACCGTCTGGGTCTTGTCCCGGCCATGGTGTGTTGTGTTCAGAGGGGCCTTCGTGCACTGACGGAGGCTTTCTGCAGGCCAATGGCGTCAAGGCGAGGGAAGGGTGCCGTCCTGCCTTGTGATGGACCCAATCCTAGGGTAGGTTTACCGTACACCTACTTGATGGCGTGGTTCGCCTTGCACTGCCCCAGTTTAATTGCAGCTGGGGAAGACCCTCCGCAGGGTGTTCAAACGGCGCTTCTCCGTCGCTTTGAAGGCCGTTCGTGGCAGAAAACTTATGTGGCCGAGGCCCGTAAGTTAGTGCGTCGTTATGAAGCTTATAGCCTGTTCCGTTGTTTTCCTCGCCTGCGAAGTGCAGGATACAACGAGGAATTCCATGATGTGGAGTCAGGTCGGTCTCCCATGAGTCGGGGTGTTTTCGAGTGGCTGGTCTGTATCCGGCCCTCGGAAATGCTGTACAGGAGTGGGGATACCTGCTACCTGGAGCCCTACGTCCCGAGCCGATTTGCCCGCCAATTTGGGTATGATCAGTTGTATGTGGGCAACCCCAATCCGGACCTGGCTTTCATGGGGAGCCTCATTGATGGGGCTCGTGGTTGGCGGTTCTTTACCGCGAATGACACTGGAGCGTGGCTGCGCACGCCGCTGAGGGATCCCGGCCTTTGGACGACCCTGTGTTTCTGCCAATGGTATGCGGCTTCGAACTCCACGCCTGCTGGGTTTAATGCCAACCGTTCGGGTGTGAAGTTAATTTCTCATCGGATGAGGCAGAAGGCTTCTGATAAGATGGAGGGCAAACGAGTCCGTGTTCCTGGCATAGAGGAGTTCATCGCTGTAGATGACAGCGGGGCTTCTGATGCGGGAAGCCCTTATTTCGAGGCAGAGACAAGGGCTGATGCCCACGAAACTGATATTCGTGAAGCCGGGTCTGGTGTAGTGGGGACAGCTCCCTCACAACATGTGGAGAAAGTGGAAGAAGAGGACTCTGATGTCCACTTCAAAAGGAAGCGTGGGAGTGGATCCCGTAGGAAGTCGTCGGCGAAGAGGCCCCGTCGCCAGACTCCTACCATCGTGGTAGAGGGTGAACCCTCTGCTGCGCCTCCTTCTGCTGCTCCATTAGTGGCTGAGCCGTCGGTTGCTGAACCGACTACTGGTAAGATTGGCCCCCCGACTAATATGCCTTCAGCGCACTTTAAATAACTCATCATTTGCTTTTTGTTGCAGGAGCTGAGGAGCATGGGGAGCAAAGGGACCAATATGATCCTCTATTCGCCTATAGGGCTGCAGCCAGCTCTTCCGCTCACTCGCAAGAGTCTGGGAGTGGCGCAGCTGATGTCGGTCCTTCGGGTGTTGGGACCTCCAAGGGAAGTCCTGTGGAATCAAGCTCTGTTGAGTGGTCTGCAGGGGACTCGGCGGGCGAGAGCGGGCCGGCCATTTACGTCGAGTCTGGTAAGAACTTTCCGATGGGACCCTTGGATTCCGATGTGGCTGACGAGGTGACATCGGCCTTCGGTATGACTACGATCTCTTGGTCTTCGCCTGTTTACTGCGTCTCCTTTTTTTGACCTTGGTTTGTTGCAGGTATTCGTCCCCAAGGTGCATCAGCTTCGAAGGAAGCGGAGGGTCCTCCTAAGAGGTTAGAGGGCGAGTCGAGTGCTTCGACCGCGGCGGATGCTGCTGTGTTGGACGCGCTGTATGGCGACCTCCCCTCTTATCAGCCCATGACAACTAAGAGGTCGGGGGTTGTGGAGACGGCAGTCCCACAGATGCCTTTACTCCCGAGTGAGATGCCGGCGAGTATGGAGTTGAGGGTGATCACCAGCCCTGCCTCCCCAACTCAGGTGGTTGAGCCTGTTGCTCCAGAGGTGGTTGCCAGTCCTACCTCCGCGATGGCTGGCGTGCTGGTGTCGCTGAGGACTCCGCCGAGGTCACCTTTGGCTTGCCCTGCTACTGTCAATGTTCCCGCTTCTTCTTCTGCGGCGGTGTCGACTGGGTTGGTAGATTGCTCCGAGGTTGTCTCAAGGGTTGATGAAGCTGAGAATGATTTCATCGGTAATCTGGTCGACAGCTTCTATAACAGTTTGGAGCAGACTATCGGTCTAGTCTTGAAGGGTTCGCCTGTGCCATTCTCGAAGCTGAAGATGGTCCTCTCCCGTGGCATTGAGTGTATCCGGGACTTTGAGGGGTACCATCAAGCTGCTGCTCTAGAGCTTCTGGTAGCTGACCTTGAGAAGGACGTGGAGGAATGGCGCCGCCTCTATAGTTCAGACGCAGCGTCTTTGGCTGATGAACGGCTCTCACATCTTGTCGCGCAAAGGCGCGAAGCTCGGCTTGCTGCTCAAGAGGCCGCTGAGGCTATCTCCTCTGACTTGAAGTCCTTGGAGACAGAGCAAGTAGAGGTTGGGAGTGCAATTGACGCTTCCACCAGTGCTCTTCTTGATGCCGAAGATAAGATTAGAATGGCCGAGGAGATGATCAGGAAAGCAAATCTCCTCTTATCCAAGGCTACACCGGTGCGTCTTGAAGAGACTGCGCGGCTTGAGCAGCTTAGGGCTCAAAGTGAGGAATTAGCACGGCAGGAGTCGTCACAGAGGGCGACTTTGGTGGAGGTCGAGGCTCGTCTGGCTCAGGCGGTGGACTTCGATGAGGCTGAGCTAAGATCACAGGCGCTGGCCCAGGCTGCTGATGACAGGAGAACGAGGCTAGCTTCGCTCGGGGATCGGATTCGATCTTACCATGTACGCCTGTAGGCCATTGTATATGCTCCTCCATGTATCCCATCTTTTTGGCTTTAATATAAAATTTTCCTTTTGACTTCTGCTGTTTGGATAATGAGACATGACTGTCTGTTGGTTCAGAGGTCGTAATGACATAACCAATTGAGATGTTGCCAGTCTCGAAGTTAGCCCTTTGCAGGGCTAAAAGGGGAGATACTTGCCTTCTGTAAATGTCAGCAAGCATCGAGATTGAGACTTAGCTGTCTGCTGGTTCAGAGGTCGCAATGACGTAACCAATTGAGACGCCACTAAGCTCAATGATAGATGAAACTTGGCATCTGCCAGTTCAGAGGTCGCAATGACATAACTGGTTGAGAAGCCACCAAGCTCAAAAATAGGTGATACTTGTCTTTTGTAGATGTCGACAAATATCGAGACCTGTCTTTTGTAAATGTCAACAGGACTCGGGATTGAGACTTAGCTGTCTGTTGGTTCAGAGGTCGCAATGACGTAACCAATTGAGACGCCACTAGGCTCAATGATAGATGAAACTTGGCTATCTGCCAGTTCAGAGGTCGCAATGACGTAACTGGTTGAGAAGCCACCAAGCTCAAAATAGGTGATACTCGTCTTTTGTAAATGTCAACGAGTATCGAGACCTGTCTTTTGTAAATGTCAACAGGACTCGGGATTGAGACTTAGCTGTCTGCTGGTTGAGACGCCACTAAGCTCAATGGTATATGAGACTTGGCTATCTGCCAGTTTAGAGGTCGCAATGACATAACTGGTTGAGAAGCCACCAAGCTCAAAAATAGGTGATACTCGTCTTTTGTAAATGTCAACGAGTATCGAGACCTGTCTTTTGTAAATGTCAACAGGACTCGGGATTGAGACTTAGCTGTCTGCTGGTTCAGAGGTCGCAATGACGTAACCAATTGAGATGCCACTAAGCTTCAAAATTGCAATGGAGTTTGGGAAAAGTCTCGTTTTTACGGGGAGAAACGAGGGAATCACTGTCATAGGTTTAATGTTAACGTAACAGCGAGATATATATGTGGTCCCACCATTCTATGGATGAGAATTGGTAGGTGATTCTAGAGGTCTCATTCTCACGGGGAGAAACGAGGGGATTGCTGTCATAGGTTTAATGTTAACATAACAGCGGAATATATGTGGTCCTACCATTCTATGGATGAGAATTGGTAGGTGATTCTAGAGAGGGAATCAAATGGGAGCAGGTCCCTTAGGATTTTTAGCAAACCCCCAACTATCAACGGGTTTGATGGAGCTTGGAGAAAGAGAGAGGCTCTCTTTGTGCGCATTCCGGATGCGCGGATCTCGATCAGAGGTGTAATGTTAACCTGATCGAGAGCAAGATCCTTGATTAAGGATAATACTTCTTTAAGAATTTGCCATTGATCGGCATCATGAGGAGGTCGCCATCTGCAGTTGTAAGGCGGTATGCTCCGTTTGAATAGACTGTCTCTATCACAAACGGTCCTTCCCATTTAGGCTGAAATTTGCCTTTGGTCTTATGCGTCATGATCATCGGTCGTCTGACGGCTAAGACCAGGTCTCCTTTCTGGAAGACTCTCTGCTTGACCTTCTTATTGAAGGCTTTTGATATCCGAGCCTGATATAGCTCGATGTGTTGCTGAGCTTGTAGCCGCTTCTCGTCTAGGGCTTCGAGCTCTTGAAGACGCAGGCGATCATTGTCTTCTGATGTCATCTTAGTAGTCAAGGCTACCCGCAATGATGGCACCTGGATTTCCAATGGGATGACCGCTTCGCACCCATATACCAGGGAGAAAGGCGTATTGCCTGTCGGTGTCCGAACCGTAGTCCGATAGGCCCAAAGGCATTCGCCGAGCTTTTCGTCCCAATCTCGCTTGTTCGAGGAGACAAACTTCTTGAGCAGCTTGATGATTGTCTTGTTGAATGCCTCTGCCAAGCCGTTGGCGGCAGGATTGTAGGAGGTTGAAGCCACATTCTGAATTCGGTATTTATCGCAGAACCGATAGAACCCTTGGCTTGCGAATTGGGGACCATTGTCATGGATGATCCGTCTGGGTACACCGAATCGATGGATGACATGGTGTTTGATGAAGCTAATCAGATTGGAGGTTTTAACTTCGGCCAACGGTGTGGCCTCTGCCCATTTTGAGAAGTAATCGGTTATTGCCAGGATAAACCGGTGACCTCTTGCCGAAGAGGGACTGATTGGCCCTACGACATCGATTCCCCATGCTTCAAATGGCCATGAAGTAGCAGTAGGGTGGAGCAATTCCGAAGGTTGGTGAATGAAGTCTGCATGGACTTGGCACGCTTTACACCTTCGTGCATATTGGGTGGCATCGGCCATCATGGTCGGCCAGTAGTACCCAAGCCTGTGCAGCCTGTCTTTAAGCTTTGGACCCGGCTGGTGAGCTCCGCAAATGCCGTCGTGCGCTTCTTGGAGCGCTTCCTGTGCCTCTGAATGAGAGAGACAACGGAGGAGGACACCGTCATATGAACGACGGTAAAGTGTCTTCAAGGTTGGATCATAGTGGAAACGGAGCGACCTTCGTCTGATGGACGCCGCTTCTTTGGGATCGTCTGGAAGCAGACCGTGCAGAGCGTAGTCAATGAGAGGGAAGCGCCAATCCCTCGGCTCAAGACCCACGGAGATATTATGGACCTCTTGGATCCTCAGCATATGCTTGGAGCATACGAGATGCCGGGTTGCGACTGTGAGGTGATACTCGGTGTCGGCCGGTAAGGCTAGCGTTGTTGCTAATGCAGCGAGGGCATCCGCCTTAGTATTTTGAGATCGAGACACGTGCCCGATGTAGAAGCCTTCAAATAGGCTAGCCAATTCGATGGTTGTATGGTAATAGGGCACCAAATCCTCATGGCGGACTTCGTATTCGCCTTTAACCTGATTGATGATCAGTTTTGAATCGCCATAAGCTTCGAGGTAGCGTACCCCCATTCCCTGGGCGAGCTGGAGGCCGATGAGCAGAGCATTATATTCCGCTACATTATTAGAGCATGATTCTGTCAAGGAGAATGCTCTGGGAAGGATATGATCCTGTGGGGAGATGAACACAACCCCCACTCCGGCAATAATCTTCCCTTGGGGCCCATCCGCGATGCTCCGTCGAAGAACATCTGCCACACTTCCTCTGCTGAGGTTGCATTAGACTCGAAGACTTCATCAGGGATGTCTTCGTGAAGTTTTGAATGTTCTGGAACTGGATGAGCAGCTAAGAACTCTGCAAGGGCCTGGCCTTTAACTGCCTTCTGAGGAGTAAAGGTCATGTCGTATTGAGACAACAGAAGTGCCCATTTAGCCAACCTTGAATTCAGCGACCCTGGCTTCGTCATGAGAAGACGTAAAGGGTTCACCCTGGAGATGACATGTATGGTTTGGCCAACCAAATAATGTCGTGTCTTCTGGACAGCGAAGACGAGAGCTAAACACTCTTTCTCAATAGGATTGTAGCGAGATTCCGCTCCTATGAGAGTCCTGCTCAGATAATAAATGGCCTGCTCATGGCCATTGTCGTTCTTCTGAGCGAGGAGGGCACCGAGGGAATAGTCCAGAGCTTTTACATAAAGCAAGAATGGTTTCCCTGATGTAGGGGCCACTAAGACCGGAGGTTTTGTGAGATACCTCTTAATGTCTTCATAGGCTTCTTGACAAGCTTGGTCCCATATGAAGGCAGTACCCTTTTCATGAGACGGGTAAAGGGCTGGCAACGACCCGAAAGATTTGCTATGAATCTTCTGATGTAGGCTAATCTGCCTTGCAAGCCTTGGAGCTCTTTGAGATTCCTTGGTGGATGCATGTCCTGGATGGCTTTGACTTTGTCTGGGTCCAGATGGATCCCTTTTGATGTGACAATGAACCCAAGGAATTTGCCGCTGGATACTCCTAGGAAGGATTTTGTCGGGTTCATTTTCAGCTGATGAGCCCGCATTATGTCGAACATCGTTCTCAGATCGCGAAGATGTTCATTTTTGCTGCGGCTTTTGACGGCAATGTCGTCAACATAGCATTCCACCGTCTTTCGGAGATGGTCGCGGAAGATCATGCTCATCGCCCGCTGGTAGGTTGCTCCGGCGTTCTTCAGTCCGAAGGGCATCACAGTGTAGCAGATACCCCCAATGGCGTTCGGAAAGAAGTATGCTTCTCGTCATCAGGATACATCTTGATCCGGTTGTACCCTGAGAAGCCATCCGTGAAAGACATCCTCTCGAACCCGCATGTGTTGTCGATCATGACATCAGTGATCGGCAGTGGGAATTCATCTTTGGAACAGGCCGTATTGAGATCACGGTAGTCGATACAGATCCGTATTTTCCCGTTCTTTTTGAGGACGGGGACGATGTTAGCTACCCAGTCTGGATGTTGTTCCTCCCGGATGAAGCCACAAGCAATGAGCTTATGAACTTCGGCTTCAATAGCCTCCATGATGTTTGGGCGGAACCGACGTTGTTGCTGCTTGACCGGCTTAACGTCGTTCTTGATGTTTAGACGGTGCATGGCGACCTGTGGATCAAGTCCGGGCATGTCTTCATAGCTCCAGGCGAAGACATCTATATACTCTTTTACGAGCATTATCAATTCTTCCTTTTCGATGAGTGATAAGCTTTCACTTATGAAAATAGGTTTGGGGTGATCTTGACTACCCAAGTTGACCTGGATCACCTTGTCTTCGGTAGGTGGCTCGCGCAGCTAGAACCGCTTTTCCTATTGGAGACTTAATTGCTGGGCCCAAGGTTCCTCATCAGTAGCTTCTGCAGGTTCCAATTGACTGGCTGAAGTCATATTCACAGTGAGGCCGTTGAACATTCCTCCTATGCTGATGTCAGAGTCCCACTCGGCAGATGAGCCCGACTGTAATGGAATTGGTTCGTCGTCTTTGACTTGAACCGTTACTGATGATGTGGGTGTGACATACCCTAACCCCCTGCGTGTACTATCATAGTAATTTGCAGGTTTCCCTCTTGGGACGGAGTTACGCATCAAGCTGCGTCTTCCTTTTCCGAAGTTCAGGCCGCCTGCCTGCTTCAAGTCATATCCCATCTTCTCCATAATATGGCGCGCCGGTTGCGCATAACGGAAGAACTGTGGGGTTTCTGAGTCCGAGCTTGACTCTGTAGCTGCAGGTCCCTGTGGCTGGGTTCTACCGAAGATTATCGGCAACTGACCTTGTTTGGATGGAGGGATTACCAGCGTGGCCCCTTCTATAACCTCCACAGATGTAGTAGCCGAACTTGACTCATGTACGGGCATGTGCAGAGAGCCCTCTATGATGGATTTAATTGACCCAATACTCGCAGGATAACCAAAAGAGATACTCTCATTAATTACCCATTCACCCTCTTCATCAGAAGGGATATTACATTGGGGGTCATTGAGGAAACATGCTGTAATTGGTTCGCCAATCAGAATGGCTGGCACGCCTGTTTCGGATTCTGAATCCGCCTCATTGCCACTTTCATCATCGTCTGGCAATGGCTCTGCAGGCGTTCCGTCGGCCTCTTGATACAGGAGGGCGTCGGTGAAGTAGTTTTCCACCCCCTTGAAGGGTTGCTCTTCAGCGAAGACAGTTCGTACTGTCACATCATCTTCAACATATTTGAAGCATTGGTGGAGGGTGGAAGGAACGATCCAGTTGGCATGGATCCAAGGTCTTCCTAGCAGCAAGTTATATGATGTGTCAGCATCAATGACATAACATGTCACTTCTGACTTCAAGCTTCCGATTCTGCAGCGGAGCCGAATCTTTCCAAGCGGATGGCTGCTCCCGGCGTTAAAACCGTATATTGTAGTGGTGGTTGCGAACAACCTGTACAATGGTATGCCGAAGAAATAGAGGAGCCTTTTGGGGATGATGCTGAGTGCAGACCCCGGATCGACTTGTACTCTTTCAATGCATGTTGAACCAATATATCCGGTGTAGTACAGAGGTCGATCGTGCTTGTTGTCCTTGAGAAGCATATCTTCCGCCGTGAAGGTGATAGCAGGCACCTTTGATTGTGCGTGATGGCACTCTGAGCAGGAAGGCCGGATCTCATCACCAGGAACCTCAGGCATGTATGTCAGAAAGGACTCTGAGTTGGCTAACGCATCTCTGAGTGCTTCTCTTGTCTCTTTAGAGAGACGAAGGAGCTCGTGTATTGTGATACGAGTCGGGATATTGGCTAAGTGAGCCAATATATCAAAGCGGAAGGGCGTGGCTAAACCTTGGACTGACGGTTTCTTCAACGCATGGTCGAACCGCACTTCCTTAGGCTTCTCCTTTCCCTTGGCTGGAATTGGAGTGGATGCCGGCATTGGTACTGACGTCGTTTGCTGTTGTATCTCGTCAGTAGACTTGTCATACTGCCTTAAGTATGATTTTTCAGACGGGTGCCCGTCTGTTGAGGCGCATCTGCCTGCGCTGTGCAAGCATGCTTCTCTTCTTCCGAATCACTGACGGAAGCCGAAGTAAGATTACCATCATCTGGCAAAACAGAGATGACATTGCAGGACTTGCCCTTTTTGCTGGAGTCCTTCGACGTCCGCTGTACGTCTTGGACGAGGTCAGGGTGTATCCACATAACTTCCCCCGTCTCCAATGTCAAAGGGACGAGACCCTTGTTGTATTGAGTCATGACTGGAGGATGCTTGACTTCCAACCGCGGTGCCGAGGCTGAATAGGTCCCGTCAGGAACTGTGACCTTCTGGGCAGTGCCGAACTCAAGAGTCACCATATTGGCAGTGACTTTCTTCTGTTCCGTTTTCAATGTGAGGACGCCGGCATCTATTAGGGCTTGTATCCTGTCTTTGAGGACATAGCACTTGTCAGTAGGATGATGGACCATCCTATGATAAAGACAGTATTTGGGGTCATTTGTGCGCCCTATCTCATTAGGACGCCGAGCATCCGGTAGCTTCATCTTATTTCCTTTGTGGAGCAGATGGAATATCGTGACCACCTGATCATCTCTGAAGGAATACTATTTTGGAAGGAATTTAGGCTCCTGGCTGTTGACGCCGCTCTTCTTGGCCTTTGACTGCATGTCCCCGGTCAGCTCGACGGACATAATCTCCTTCCCTTTAGCTTGAGAAGACTGCGGGAGATCGCTACGCCCTTTGTTGTTCGCGCCCCATTTGCTTCTAGGGGCGGATGGCTCAAACTTCTTAGCCGATTTCTCGGCTATCTCAGCTTGTTCGACCAATTCCTTCCAAGTATGGGCTTTGACAGCCCCCATGCGGACTTCTACTTGATCCAAGAAGTTGTGCCTGCATGTCTGTAAGAGCATGGGTAATGGCATCCCTGCTGGGCACATCAGAGATAGATTTCTGAACCGCTCAATGTATTCACGGACAGATTCGCCTTTCCTCTGCACAGTGGAGAGGAGTTTGTCCATGGTCACTTCGGTGTCATCCTCATAGAAGCGAGAGAGGAACCGAGTTTCTAGGTCAATCCAAGAATTGACAGAGCCCGGAGGGAGGCTTCGGAACCAGTCGAACGCCACTCCCTTTAAGGTGCCAATGAACAGCCTAGCCATGATGGCATCATTGCTTATAACATTACCAGTCTGAGACCGGAAATAGTAGATGTGCTGATTGGGCGAGCTCTTACCATCATACGTATGCAACGTTGGTGGTTTGAACTTTGGCGGATATGGCACCGAATCCCACTCCAGTGGGTAAGGACGAACTGCCCCTACTTTATTTAATTCATCCCTCTGAGCCAGGGATGAAATTTGAGCTTGAAGGCCTTTAAGGACTTCGGTATCCAGGGAAGAGCCTCCCTTAGATCTCTCCGTCTTGGGCGGATCATTGCTGAGATGTCCCTCCTCGTCATGATTACTCCCGGTATCATCATTCCGGTTGCTGAGGAGCTGAGCGAGCATCTGTTGAATATTGTCCAGGGCCTCTTGCTGAGTTCTAGAGGTCTGCTCCTGAGCTTCCAAACGCCGACGAAGATCGTCATTGGCGTTATCGGCCATATTAACCGATGCTTTGTCCGTTCGCACAGAACTGACCGTTGCTGAAGAGGCATACCCGCTGTCTTCATCTTCTCCATCAGATGATTGGGGCGACCGCCTAAGTTGTGGCACGGTTGGGACCGTCGAGGAGGAAGGCTGTTCATAATTATAGGGTATCGCCACCCTGGATCTGGTGTTTCAGAAAACACCTTCTTCTTGCACCAAGACTTCACCCAAGCCCGGGCTATAATCTGGATCTGGGGAGCCGAAAGGGGTATCATCAGATGTATGACCCTCCCTGTGTCGCTCTGGTCCTCTTCCGGTCATGTTGACGGACGCGAAGGCTGGGCCTCGCGAAGCACTCCTTTCATGATGCTTCTTTGTGGCATGTGTGGACAACCGGTTAAACGCCGATTGACTGTGCGGAGATGCAGCCTTGATTGGATATTGCCGACAACGGGCTGAATGGATTATCACAAGTCGGCATCCTTTTGACAACAAGGGGAGGTGGTTTGGAGAGACTCCAATTCCCGCTTGTTTGCCAAGAATTGTCGCGGGTTAGGTTCAACAGAGCCTGAACAACCCCGTGGAGAGGCCTTTCTGGAGCGTACAAGGGATAATGCTCCGTTCCTCTTATCCCTGCAGAAGGGATTAGTACTGAATAGTACTTTGGCGCTAGCTTCACCGATGGGTGCGAGCTTAGTGCCTGATGAATTGGGGAGCGGAGCACGCTGTGGTGCCTTGCCCGCTATTCTGCTGCGAAGGGGATCAACCTCAGATAACACTGCGGTCTTAGCCTTGCGGCCGCGAACCCAGTGAATTCGTTGCGGTACAATAGCTTCACTTGTGAAAGCGAAGCTGATAAAAGGCTTTGCTGCCCTTGATTTAGGTGACGGTATGATTGCCGTCGTGACTTCATGGCTGGCAACATCGTCAGGGCAGATGGGCATCTTACCCTTTTCTTCGCGGGAGAGGCGCAGTCTCGGCATGACTACTCCGGAAGCTTTGGTTGAAGACTCCTGTTTAGGCTTCCATATCAGCCTTGACAGGGGACGCCTAGGTTCGCAAGGAACCTGAATAGCCACAAGCGGGGCTGTGGGGTGCTGGCAAGATCCTGCCTCTGGTTCTGATTTGAAACCTTGGCCATGAAGACCTTCCTGTGCTTCCGTGCTCGAAGCGTCAGGCCACCCCCAGAGAGGACTTCTTCAAATCTTCCTTGATCGACCTGGATAGCCAGGTTCTCAAAAGTGCAGGATCTGGGCTGCGGGCATGTTTTCTTGTTGCGCCAGAGAACTGCGGCAGGTTTGCAGAGAACCTTTTCCGTCTCCGCAGAGACTTTGCTTGAAGATTTAGCCAGAGAAGATCTGGCTGCACCGGCTTTTCTGAATTCAGAGATAGACCCGAAGGTCTGTTCGCCGCATTGCGACACTTGATTCTCAGCAGAGGAGAATACAGTCCCCAGCGGAGTCGCCATCTTATTTTCCATTATGTTTGCAAAGGGGGAAAAACTTACAAATAAAAGTTTGAGGAGCTAAATTACAAGTATTCTCAAAAGATTACAAGTAGATCTCCTCAGAGATTCTGGGAAAATGTGCCGATAGGAGTCTGGTCAGCGCGCGACCACTTTGTCCCTTTGACGATGCGAGCGATGAGATTCCCTTCTCGCCTGGTTCCGGGAATCAGAGAATAGAGGATTGGTAGAACCCTCTTGCTACTTCTCAAAACCGCCTTCTGTGAGGAATTCCTTCTCGCCTGGTTCCGGAGATTCCTTGAAGAAAAGAGGTTGCTAGGGTATCACTACCCTGAAAAGAGAAGTATTTCTCTTGAAAGGTCTCTGAATTAGAGAGCGCACGGTGCGTTATGAAGAAGTCTCTGCTTGTGGAGTCTTCTCTCTCCTGATGCGATCCTCTCTCTTGTGCGATCCTCTCTCTTTCTTGTGCGATCCTCTCTCCCTTGTGCGATCCTCTCTCTTTCTTGTGCGATCCTCTCTCCCTTGTGCCCCTGACGGGCTATTTATAGGGAGAGCAAGGGTATAATCGTCCCTTGAAGATATGGAAACAGATTGAACCGAATCTGTTTGAATCTGGAAAGTAGCCTTGCTGAGAGGCTAGGATAGCTTCTGCGGAGCTAGAATTGGCAGGTCGGTTGATCTATTTTGATCCTTTCCATATCGCTGGGAGATTCTCCTTGATCCTCTTACTCGTTTCAAGAGAGTCAAGAGATAGCGGCAATCACCTACCATATTTGAATCCTGATTGGATTAGATTTGATTGAATCCAATCTCATCAGGAGATTTGATTGGTCAAAGGTTGACCATAGCAGGCTGATAGCGGAGTTGCCCGCTTTAAAGCTCATAGCGGAGCTAGAGGCAATCTTTGGCGAGGTCCGAAAAGAGGCTTTTCGGCGAAGCTGCCAGTTAGCTTCCTGGCGAAGTTGGATGATGCTAGCCTCTCAATCGAGGCTATCTCCTTGGGCTAATGTAATGCTAAATGCTAGCATCTTAGACCTGCTGAGGTCTGTTTAGAAACAATCCGGGTTCACTGTTCTGCTTGCTGGATCAGTGGAGTCCAAGCCGCTTCCTTGTCCCTTGGAGGTGGGTGAAAACTGGTCTTCAGCTCGTCTTGTCCCTTGTCTTTTGTAAATGTCAACAAGTTTAGACATCGTTCGGACCAATGAGAATCTTGTCTTTTTTAAGTGTCAACATATATGTGTGTACATATATGTATATATATGTGTGTACATATATGTATACATATATGTATATATATATGTATGTATACATGTATGTATATATACATACATATACGTATACATATGTATATATGTATGTATACCTGTATGTATACATATGTACATATATGTATATATACATATACGTATACATATGTATATATGTATGTATACCTGTATGTATATATACATACATGTATACATATGCATACATATATGTATATATACATATGTGTAGATATATATATATACACACACATATGCATACATGTGTGTGTGTCTATATATATATATATATATATATATATATATATATATATATATATATATATATATATATATATATATATATATATATATATATATATATATATATATATATATATATATATGCATAGACACTTAGTGAAACATGCATATATAAACCTAAATCTTTCTCCCCCTTTTTGTCACTCATCAACAAAGGGGTGAAGACAATCAAATAATACCAACAAAATATATTTTGAAACAAAATTTTGATACCAATATTAAACAATCAATTAAAAGAAACCAATTGAAAATAAAATAATCTTTTTACTAATTGAAAATTAAAAATTCTTTTTACCAATTGATACCAATAGAAAGGCATGATATCAATTGAAAGTAAAAAAATCAAATTTTTGGGTAAACACTAAAACCATTATGCAATATAGATACCAAATTGAGAATAATACCAATTTATGATTATTGATACCAATATTGAAAATATTAGTATATATCAAGACAAAGTATTTTTCATCATAAAGAGTGGGAGTAAGATACCAATTGAAAATAAAACCAATTAAAAGATAAAACAAGAATTTTCTCCTCCTTTATGATATACCAATAAAAATAATGCATAAACTTATATATGATACCAATTAAAAAAGAATTGACATTAAGGACTAAATCAAGCTTAGAAAGAAATAATTTGTGCTAAAATTGTATGGATATGTAAAATAAGTACAAGAAAAACATTTATATGTATGTATCAGAGCAAAACAATTTAGATATGATCCATACACAAAAAGCGTGTGCATACAAGATGAATTTCATTTAAAAATTATGTATATCTCATAACTGAAGTACATTTTGATACCAGTTGTAAGTAAAATATGAAGAGCATTTTGATTAAAAAAATACCAATTGAAATTAATGCATAAGTTTGTAAAGATACCAATTAACATTTAGAATTAAATCAAGCTTAGCATAAATAGTTTGTGTTTAAATAAAATATATGACATTGTAAAGTAAGTACAATCAAAATTATATATATGTTTGTATGAAAATTAAAATACTGTAAGTACACCTAGAGGGGGATGAATAGGTGTACGGCTAATCTAATAAACAAAATGCGAAAATTAAAAACTAAATTGCAACACACTTAGTATAACCAATGAGTGTAACCGAATTCCTGATGAAGGGCTCTGAACTAACTCCTCTTGATTCCTCTGAATAAGAGTTGAGGTGCTATATGAAGCTCTCGTGGTTAAACACAAGTGAGGCACACACAAACAAGCCAAGCATATAATATATGAATGAGCAATATGAAATGATGCAAGGCACAATATAAAAGAGAGAGAGTAAGAGTCAATGGATCAAACGCAAACACCGAGATGTGTTTCGAGGTTCGAGCACGCAGCTCTACGTCTCCGCCTTCACACAGAAGGATTTCCACTAACTCGTTCATACAGGACTTCCCACACAGGAAACCTCCACTGAAGATTTGGGACAATACAATAACGGGAGTACACAACTCCTCTTTCAATTATAACACAACCTCTACACTTAGAGGCTAGGCTCAAAGCCAACAAAATCAACCTCACAAACGAGGGATAGGCACAAAGCCACTCAAACACAATCACCTCACACTTGAGGGATTACAACACAATCTCTACCTCTCACTAGAGGGAGCCAAACACTACTTCCACAATCACCTCACAATAGAGGGATACCAACTCAATCACCTCTCACTAGAGGGATATTACAAAGATGGAAGTTTAAAACTTAGTGGTCTATCTCAATCACAAACTAATTTTCTCACAAACTAAGATCCTAATAGATAGATAGATATGATAAGCTCAAGTGAGAAAATAAAGTGTTTGGAGATGAAAACAACAAAGAAAAAAACTTGGGAAAATCACAAGATAGTTATTGAAATAAAGATCAAAAACTAATTCTCAAATACTTTCTTTTTCTTTGAATTTTTCAACACTTTAAAACAAATGAAGTTATATCTTTTGAACCCAAAACTCTTTTGAAAACTTGCTGTTTTAAACACTAGAGAAGTAGGAAATTTTGGCTCTCAAAAACTTGGAGAGAAACATCTCTCAAATGGGGTATTTATAACCCATTACAAAATCTGCCCGTTGGCAGCTGACAAGGCCCAGATTGGCCTTCAGGTCGACCGGCCGGTCGACCGACCAACGGTCAAAAAAGTGACCGTTGAGCCTGACGGTCGACTGCGCCCAGAACCAGAGAGCAACGGCTCTCTGGCCGGTCGACCGCCCGGTCGATCGGGACAACCCGAGAGTGGGTTGCCTTCAGTCGGTCAATCGCTCGGTCGACCGGCCTAAAAGGCTAGCGTGTGCACATCCTTGTGCACATCGGTCGATCGGTCGACCGTCCGGTCGACCGCCAGAGCTTGGCAGGGCATTTTCAGAACTTAAAACTTGGGTTTTTATTATCCTATTAAATCCCATAAAATCTCTAAAAATCCTCAAAAATAAGTTCTTATATTATATTTGAAATACAGACATGTGTGAAAAAATTCAACACATATTTCAACTTATTTGAACCATTTTTGTGTCTTAGCAATTTTGCCAAAAACCAAAACTCGTATTTTCCAAAACTAGGATTAATGAAATGGAAAATCGTTTTGTCCAAAACTCATCCAAATACAAAAACATGATATTGAAACAACTTTGAGGCATATAATATATGGATATAATCCAATATACATATAAAGATATATATCAATGTTTTTGATATTAAATCCGAAAATAAGTTTTGTTAAAATACCAAAATACCGAACTCATGAAATAGACTATCAAACTAAGTTTGTTCAAATAGTTAAAGCACACATGTATATAGAACAAATCAAATATACATTAAACTATGTAAACTTGTTGATTCTATCTATTAATGAAAACCAAGATTGGTTAAATCAAAAAACCGAAAACCAAAATATGAAACTTAAATAAGTGTGTGTGTTGTGAATTGAGCATATCACACATCTAAATTTACAATGGATCTAAACAATAAACTAAACATTGTACCGAAGTCTTCTTCTAGAACTCCGTCTCCAAGTCGACTCGATCTAAACGTGATCCACCGAGCTTGACTCCAACCGAGTGCTAGATATGAACTTTGACGCTCGGGCTCTTGAATCACCATGTCAGAGCTCCAAAACACCTTTGTTGAAGCTAATCCCCTACTAATATCTTGGTTAAGTATCTGAAATTAAACATTACAAGATTATTAGTAAACTATAACTACATGAGTTAATCATCAAAACTAGAGTGGAAGGCCTCTGGACCAACAATCTCCCCCTTTTTGATGATGATAAAACTTATAGAGTTATATATGCATGGATTAAAACTAAGCTTCAAAGAAGTTCCCCCTTAACTTATGCATAACAATAAACAATAAATATATGCAATGAATACTATACATGAATATGCATTAACATGCATAAAACAATGAAATGAACATGCTCTTGATACCAAACATGAAATAAGCATGCTCTTGATACCAAACTTTTAAAATAAATTCCTTTTCCTTTTAAGATAAACATGTTCTTTAAATAATTTCTCTTGATACCAATAAAAATTTCAATGTGAAAACTTTATCAACAAAATCAACATAAAAACTCTTGATACCAATCAATAAAAAAAATTCTTGATACCAATTAGAAGATAATCAATATAAAAGCTTTTGATACCAACAATAAAAAATATAAATATGGAACAACTTTGATATAAACTTACAAATAAACAATAAACATGCATATTAAACAATAAACATGCATATTAAACTCGAATACTTCTCCCCCTTTTGTCAATCATTAACAAAGGGGTCAAAGAAAACAATAAAACAATGTTCTCCCCCTTTTTGTCTTAAACAAAAAATATCAATAAGGGGTGAAATCAAAACAAAACATTATGATACCAATAGAAAAAATATATCAATTTCGTGCATCATGATATTAATTTAAAATAAATTACCAATAGAAGATACATAAAATAAATATTTTTAATATAACTAAACATGTCTATATTATACCAATTGTAAGTAAATAAATCATTTTGACGAATCCAACCAAAAATTTTGATATCAATTAAAAATATATAAATAATCTTGATATCAATTGTAAAGATTAGTACCAATTGAAAGTAATTTTCATTAGGAGTATATGATATCAACAATAATCAATATCCCTTTTTTAATCATTTTTAACATAAAGTGTGGGAGTAGAATACCAAAGGTAAGCAAAACCAATGAAAAGTGAAATATAAATTTTCTCCCCTTTATGAAATACCAAATAAAATAATGCATAAGCTTGTATAAGATACCAATTGAAATATAATCAATTGAAGTATAATAGTCATTGAAGAAATCAAGCTTAGCATAACCAAAATTTGTGCTCAAAGATATAGAGATATAGTAAGCACAAATAAAAGCATATATATATGTATGAAAATTAAATACCAATCGAAATTGATACTATTTGAAGTGTAAGCATACATATATAAAAATATATATGAGTATACAAAAAGAATATCAATAGTGATACCAATTGAAAAGATCCAATGATACCAATTGAAAACACAATAAGATGAAGTGTATAACTCATATTTCCTACCACCCATTTCATGCACATGTTTAAAATGAATTTTCAATAATAAACATACAAGGCATGGTCGCCCAACCAACCGCCCTTCAATGGAAAGGGTTTTCAAAAATAGGTTTAAAAATAGTTTAGTATAATTGAAAACTCTTCCAAAATGAAGAATACGAACTAGTTATAAGGAAAATTTGTAAACTAGTACGAAATCCTTCAAGTAAGGAATAAAATAAAAAAAATACTCCATGAAAAATATGTAAATCACATGATCACCAAACAGTCGAAATCTATAAAGCCCAAATCATACTCATGAAAACAAAATCATGAGAAAACATTAAATAATATGAGTGTACAAGTTATGTAAAAAACATAATCATGAAAATAGTCAATTTAGCTCAATATAAAATTCCTTAAAAACATGAAAATCATCAAAAACTAGAATCCTTCAAGGTATATGTATGTCATGTACAAACTAAAGTATACATACATATCCAAATATAAACGAGTCCACAAAAGTATATGCATAAAGGCAGGTGGCTCAAGGATATATATATATGTATAGCTAATAGTTTAGACACAATGACAAATACATGAAGTTTAAACATATAAATATGAAAAACATGTACAATACGGGAATACAAGTCAAATGCATGAATCATCAAAACTAGGCTATACTAGTACATCTAATGGGTACAAATGAGCGTTCAAGCACAAACATATAATAGTCTATTTGTGGCTCACTAGTTGTACAAGTATATATCCAAGTTTTAATGAAAACTAACATCTAAACATGTAATCAAAACATGAAGCATAGAAATCAAAACATAAACATACATATGATCATTATGTACATGCACATGCATAGATCTAGGACATACACATTAGTTAAAATAAATGTGAGAACACAAAGATATAAATCCATATTAAACATGGGTGTCTCAAATAACTAAACATGTATATCACTAATCTAAATATCATGACATATAACATACTAATCATGAAACATCAAAACATGCTAAAAATCAATGACATGAAAAGTATGTAAACATAAATAAGGAGCAAGAGATAGTTACCAAAACCGATAGGGCAACTCTCTATGTCTCCAAACTAAGGTGGTCTTCCCACCAAACTTCTCTTGAAAGTGATGCATCCACTATGTCATCTTTTAGGCTCGAAACGCATCCACCTCAAGGCACCATCGCTCTCACGTCAAGCGAGGGTCCACACCTACATCAAATAACATAGGGGTGGTCTTTGGTACCCACACTCTTTTGGGTCCATGGGGGTTAGCACCTTTCCTTACCCAAATAAACTTCGTTGCTAAATTTGAATCATGTAACTTATCATAGCAAAATTTAGTAAGGTGGCCTTACGTCCACAATGTGTACAAGTGTACACATGAGTATACATAGTGTTGTGTACATGAACATGCGAAGCATGTATATGGCGTGGTTTGTGTGCATGCAAAGATGGAACTTGTTTCTTTCAAAACATAGATTCCAAACGTGTATGATTTATGGCATATTGGCTCAAAGTGGAGCCCAAACAATCAACACTTTTCTTCAAAACATTTATATCATTTTTAATACTAAAAGATAAAGTGGAGCATGCAATAGGTAAGCTAGATGAAGAAGCTACACTAGCACAACAAACATGTTAATCTACATCATTTTTCAAAGAAACATTTTTCTTTAAACGATCTTTCAATTCTTGTGAAATCAAATCAATTTTGTTTTTCAAAGAAACATTTTCTTTTACAACAAAATCAAGTTTGAAGACAAGTTTTCATTTTTTTTCAAAATATCATTACAATCATTTTTATTTTCAAAATCTTATTTTCATTTTGGGCAAGATCAAGTTGGGATTTAAGTGAGTCACGTTCACTTGAAATCTCATCCCTTTCTTGCAAAGCAATCTCAAGTTTTGAAAACAAATCTTTATTTTCTTTGTTAAGTCCTAGACTTTTCTTTTTCAAAAGATTATATTTTTCAAGTAATTTTTCACAAATAATTGAAAGTTCTTCATTCAAAGCATTGGCATCAATATAATCATTAGTAGAAGAACTAGCATTATCATCATCATCATCTAATTGAGATTCCGAATATACCTCAAGGGAGTCATTCCCTTGGACCATGTAGCATTGTTGCTCGGATTCTCCATTAGATTCCTTCTCCATTTGGATTGGCAATTGAAGCTCAGAGGAGGTCAACGTGTTCCACACTGCAAAGGTCGAATCACAGTTAGAAACTAAGCACAAATATTCTTTATTAAGCGTGCTTCAAAGTGCCTCAAGGGCTTGTGCATTGGCCTCTATATGCTTGCTATTACCAAGATAGGATTTCTTGGTAGCGGTAAGGAAAACATGCAAGCCTAGGGTTTTTAGATACATAGACATCCTAAATTTCCACATGTCAATATTGGAAACATCAAACATAGGAGGTGTCAAGCAATCCATGAGTGTGTGCAAACAATATATGTACAAAAGCAAATCTAGATTAGCTAACCAAGATCACACTCCTAGGTTGTTAAACCAAATATCAAGAGCGTAGGCTCTGATACCAATTGTAAGTATACCTAGAGGGGGGTGAATGGTGTACGGCTAATCTAATGAACAAAATGCGAAAATTAAAAACTAAATTGCAACACACTTAGTGTAACCAACGAGTGTAACCGAATTTCCAGTGAAGGGCTCTGGACTAACTCCTCTTGATTCCTCTGAATAAGAGTTGAGGTGCTATATGAAGCTCTCGTGGTTAAACACAAGTGAGGCACACACAAACAAGCCAAGCATATAATATATGGATGAGCAATATGAAATGATGCAAGGCACAATGTAAAAGAGAGAGAGAGTAAGAGTCAATGGATCAAACGCAAACACCGAGATTTGTTTCGAGGTTCGAGCACACAACTCTACGTTCCCACCTTCACACAGAAGAATTTCCGCTAACTCGTCCACACAGGACTTCCCACACAGGGAACCTCCACTGAGGATTTGGGGCAATACAATAACCGGAGTACACAATCCTTTCTCAATTACAACACAACCTCTACACTTAGAGGTTAGGCTCAAAGCTAACAAAATCAACCTCACAAATTAGGGATAGGCACAAAGCCACTCAAACATAATCACCTCACACTTGAAGGATTATAACACAATCTCCACCTCTCACTAGAGGAAGCCAAACACCACTTCCACAATCACCTCACAATAGAGGGATACCAACTCAATCACCTCTCACTAGAAGGATATCACAATGATGGAAGTTTACAACTTGGTGGTCTATCTCAACCACAAACTAATTTTCTCAAAAATCAAGATCCTAATAGATAGATAGATATGATAAGCTCAAGTGAGAAAATAAAGTGTTGGAGATGAAAACAATAAAGAAAAATACTTGGAAAAAATCACAAGATAGATATTGAAATAAAGATCAAAAACCAATTCCCATATACTTTCTTTTTCTTTGAATTTTCCAACACTTTAAAAAAAATGAAAATAAATCTTTTGAACCCAAAACTCTTTTGAAAACTTGCTGTTTTAAACACTAGAGAAGTAGGAAATTTTAGCTCTCAAAAACTTGGAGAGAAACACCTCTCAAATGGGGTATTTATAGCCCATTACAAAATCTGCCCGTTGGCAGCTGACAAGGTCCAGATTAGCCTTGCGGTCGACCGGCTGACCGACCGGCCAACGGTCAAAAAAGTGACCGTTGAGCCTGCCGGTCGACCGCCCGGTCGACCGCGCCCAGAACCAGAGAGCAACGACTCTCTGGCCGGTCGACCGCCCGGTCGACCAGGACATCCCGAGAGTGGGTTGCCTTCAGTCAGTCGACCGCTCGATTGACCGGCCTAAAAGGCTAGCTACATGCACATCCTTGTGCACGTCGGCCGACCGGTCCGGTCGACTGTCAGAGCCTGGCAGGGCATTTTCAGAACTTAAAACTTGGGTTTTTATTATCCTATTAAATCCCATAAAATCTCTAAAAATCCACAAAAATAAGTTCTTATATTATATTTGAAATACAAACATGTGTGAAAAAATTCAACACATATTTCAACTTATTTGAACCATTTTTGTGTCTTAGAAATTTTTCCAAAAACCAAAACTCGTATTTTCCAAAACTAGGATTTTTGAAATGAAAAATCGTTTTGTCCAAAACTCATCCAAATACAAAAACATGATATTGAAACAACTTTGAGGCATATAGTATATGGATATAATCCAATATATATATAAAGATACATATCAATATTTTTGACTTTAAATCCGAAAATAAGTTTTGTTAAAATACCAAAACACCAAACTCATGAAATAGACTATCAAACTAAGTTTGTTTAAATAGTTGAAGCATGCATGTATATAGAACAAATCTAATATACATTAAACTATGTAAACTTGTTGATTCTATCTATTCATGAAAACGAAGATCGGTTAAATCAAAAAACCGAAAACCAAAACATGAAACTTAAACAAGTGTGTATTGTGAACTTAAGCATATCACACTATCTAACTTTACAATGGATCTAAACAATAAACTAAACACTGTACCGAAGTCTTCTTGTAGAACTTGGTCTCCAAGTCGACTCGATCCAAACATGATCCACCGAGCTTGACTCTAACCGAGTGCTAGATATGAACTTTGATGCTCGGGCTCTTGAATCACCATGTGAGAGCTCCAAAACACCTTTGTTGTAGCTAATCACCTGCTAATATCTTGGTTAAGTATCTGAACTAAACATCACAAGATTATTAGTAAACTATAACTACATGAGTTAATCATCATCAAAACTAGAGTGGAAGGCCTCTGGGCCAACAAATACCACATGAGATTTGATGCATACATACATAGGAAAACAAAATATAAGTGTACTAAAAGAATTTTTATTGAAATCATGTATATCTCATACCTACCACCCTATTCATGCATATGATAAAAGATAGTCATTAAGGCATACAAAGTACGGTCGCCCAACCATCCGCCCTCTGGTTGGTAGGGTTTTCGAAAATATTTTAACATATTTGAAAACTCTATCAAATTGAAGAATAATGAAACTAGTTTTATGATAATTTTAAAAACTAGTACGAAGTCCTTCAAGTAAGGAATAAAATATAAATGTATCCATGAAATCTAAAAAGTACACGAGAATCGACACTCAAAAAGTAATAAAGCATATATATAGACTCTTGAAATAAAAATCATAAGTAAGCAGAAGATATATAGAGTGTACAAAAATCATGTAATCAACAAAATTATGGAAATAAGGCATTGAAGCTCAATTGAAATGAAATCATCAAAAGTTCATAAAATAATTTATTTTTATCAAAAACAAAACAAGCTTCAAGATATATGTATGTTTTGTCAAAACTAAAATTACATAAATATCCCAAACACAAATGAGTCCATAATAGAATTTTGCATAAAGGCAAGTGACTCTAGGATATACATGTATTCTTTTAGTTATAAACAAAATTGACATATACATAAGGCATAACACAATTTTATGAAAATATGTATAAAAATAGGGAATACAGGTTAAGATGTAAGAATCATCAAAACAAGGTTATATATGTATAGCTAATGGATACAAATGAGTAATAAAACACAAACATATAATAATCAAACGTGGCTCACTAGTTGTACAAGTATAAATACAAGTTTTAATGAAAGTTACATCAAAACATGTAATTAAAACATGAACACAAAAACGTAAACAAAACAAATCATTAGGTTAAATACACGTGCTATTGAACTAAGATATACATATTAGTTAAACAATGGTGAGCACACAAAAATATGAATCCATATGAATAAGGGTATATCTCTAAGACTATCTATATATATCACAAGTTTGATAGGCATTACATTCAAACATAATGAGTATGAAAACCAATAATGCTAAAATATCAACATTAATGCATAAACAAAATAAGAAGTTAGAGATAGTTACCAAATCAAATAAACTAATCTCTATGTCTCCAAAACATGGTGGTCCTTCTACTAAGCATCTCTTGAAAGTAATGCATCCATAAATATGTTCTTTAGGCTCGGATCGCATCCACCATTAAGGCATCGATATCCTCACGTCAAGTAAGAGCTCACACCTACATCAAATATAACAGGGGTAGATTTTGGTACCCACACTTTCTTGGGTCCATGAGGGTTAGCATCTTTCCTAACCCAAACAAATTTATTTGCACAATTTGAAATATTTATTCTATCGTAACAAAATTTTGTAAGGTGGCCCGTACGTTCACAATATGTACAAGTTTACACATGAGCATATTTAAAATCATGTGTGTGAGCATGATGAGCATGTGTATGCCGTAAAAAGTGTGCATGAATATGTGGTGCATCTTTTTTGCGAAACATGATTCCAGCCGCGCGTGGTTCATGACACAATGGCTCAAAGTGGAGCCCAAATAATCTACACTCTTCTTTAAAACACAAATATCATTTTCAAAGATTGAAGAAGAAATGGAGCATGCATTCTTATCAATAGAAGGTATAAGAATGTAATCATGACAAGAATGAGAGGCCAAATTATTTTTCAAAGAAATATTTTCAATTGACACAAACTCAATTCTTTTGATATCAAAACAATTTATTTTTCAAAGAATTGTTCTCTTTTAAAACAGAATCGAGTTTTGAAGACAAAATCTCATTATTTCTCAAAACATCATCACAATTATTTTTATTCTTTAAAATTTTGTTTTCTTTTAAAAGAAGATCAAGTTGGGTTTTCAATGAGTCCCTTTCATTTGAAACCTCAATCCTTTCTTGCAAAACCATATTGAGCTTTGAAAATAAATTTTTATTCTTCTTTTAATTTAAAACTCTTTCTTTTCAAAGCTTTGTACTTTGAGAGTAAGTTTTCACAAAACAACAAAAGTTCTTCATTTAAAGCATGGGCATCCTAGCATTATAATCACATGAAGAATTAGCACTATCATCTAGTTGAGCGTCTGATTTACCTCAAGGGAGTCAATCCCTTGGGCCATGAGGCAAGCTTGGTCCGACTCATCTCCACTAGGTTCTTTCTCCAAAATATGTGCAGTTTGTACCTTGGGAGAAGTCAATGTGTTTAACACTGCAAAAGCAAAATCATAATGAGAAACAATAGAAAGATCATCTTTTCTTAGTATGTGCCTAAGTGCCTCTAAGGCTTGTGTATTTACCTCAATATACTTGTCATTATCGAGAAAGGATTTCTTGATAGTGACAAGATAAACGTGCAATCCTAAGGCTTTAAGATATGCACTCATCTTAAACTTTCACATATCGATGTTGAAAACATCATACATGGGAGGAGCAAGAAAATTCATAAGTTTAAACTAATCTGTGTGCAATCTAATACTATATTAGCTATCCTAGGATCTCACTCCTAGGTGGTTAAATCGAATATCAGGAGCGTAGGCTCTAATACCAATTGAAATACACCTAGAGGGGCGAATATGTATACTAGCTAATCAAGGGTAAATGATACGGAATTAAAAACTTAAATGCAAACACCCTATGTGTAACTAAGAGTGAGCCTGAATTCCTGTGAAGGGCTCTGGAAGTACTCCTCTAGATTCCTCTAGATTTGGGTGCTTTAGTAGACTCTCTTGTTTGAACATAAGTGTGGGCACACACAAATTATATCTAGCATATGAATATGAATAATGTAAAATAATACAAGATATAAGGGAGATAGAGTTGAGAGATAGTAGATCAAACACAAACACGAAGATATGTTTCGAGGTTCAAACTTCTGCTCTATGTCCCCTCCTTCACACAGAAGGATTTTCACTACGTCCACACAGGACCTTCTACAAAGGGACCTTCACTGAGGAATTACAACTCAATACCAGGAGTACACAACTCCTCTCTCTAATATAAATACCTCTACACAAGAGGGAAAGTCCAAAGCCAAAGGAAAAAAAGAAAAGATTTACAACTCAGTGATCTATGATCACAAACCCTCTTAGTGATCTCAAACAATCACAAATAATTTTCTCACGAAACAAAGATCCGAAAGATAGATTTAAGATGATAGCTCAAGTATGTGAGAAAACAAAGTATTGAAAATAAAACAACAAAGAAAATACTTAAAAAAACTTCTTGATGGATATATAAAATGAAGAACAAAATAGAATTCCCAAAGACTTGATTTTCTATGATTTTTCAAAACTTTAAAAATAAAAAAAGATAGAGATTTTGGCAAAAAAACTCTTTTAGAGGCTTTGTTAAAAATACTTGAGAAGATGGAAAAAATTGCTCTTAAAAATCTTAGAAGAAATAGGCCAAGAGAACCCATATTTATAGGATTCCCAAAATATAGCCGTTGGGATTTAGATCTGGCCCAGAATGGCCTGTCGGTCGACTGGCCAACTCTGAGATTTCTGACCATTAGGGTTGTTGGTCGACCGGCCGGTCGACCGCCCTATGGCAAGTTGCTTGTCGGTCGACCGCCCGGTCAATCGAGGCCAGAACCAGAGAGTGAACTCTCTGGTCGGTCGACCGCACGGTCGACCGGCCCATGGCCAAGACACATTGTGCATGTTTGTGCACGTAGTCAACCGAGCTCTGGTCCGATGGACTGGTCGGTCAGCCGCCAGTGGACTTAGGTTAGGGTTTTAGGGTTTGAAAACTTGGTCTTTTAAATACCTATAAATACAATAAAATCACATAAAATTCACAAAAATAAGTTCATGTAAGCACCAGAAATACAATATATTTGATCAAGAATCAAACCATATTACAAACAATTTGAACTATCTTTGTGATATAGAAATTAAGCTTTAAACCAAAAAAAGGTATTTTCCAAAACTTAGATTTTGAAATAAAAATCCGTTTTCTTTAAAACTTGTATATATAAAATAACATGATATAAAAAAAACTTTTGAAATATATTGTGTTTGAATAGAATCCAATACACATGGTAAATGATATATCTATATTTTTGACAATAAATCCAAAACTAAGTTTTGTTAAAACCATGAACTATATATACATCAAAATAAGTTTTTGGGCAATATGAAACATAGATGTATATGAATGAAATTCAATATATATTAAACCATGTAAAACTTGTTTTGATTCTATCTATTCATGAAAACTAAAGATATGTTCTTTGAAAATCCAAAACGGTTAAACCGAAACAAAAAACTATTGAACTTGTGTGTGTATGAATTTGAGCATATTAAGACTAAGCTATCCTTACACAAGATCTAAAATAAAATTAAACTAAATAAACTGAAGTCTTCTCGTTGATCTTTATCTCCAAGACGACTCGATCCAAACTTATGCAAAGAAGCTAGATGTGATCGTTGCGATGATAGCTCTTGAATCAACCCTTATTTGCTTCGACACTGACTGTAAATCTCTTATTGAAGTCATATCACTACTAATATCTTGATCAATATCTGAAATTTATTAAACACAAGATCATTAGACTAATCTTCATTAGTTAGTCATCATCAAAACTAAGGTGAAAGGCCTCTGGGCCAACAGAGAAAGCACCCCAAAAGAAAAAAATCTTGCTTTTAAATCCACTCCTACTATATTTGATGATGATGATGACCAAGAAGATGATGAAAATTTATCCCTTCTTGTAAAGAATATTAGAAGAACACACAATAAAGCCAAATTCAACAACTAAAGAAGATATTAAGGGAAGGAAGAGAAGAGGATAGTGCGCTATAATTGCCAAAAGCTCGGACATGTCATTATCGAGTCCTCGGACACAAGGAGCAAACCCACTACCTCCAAGAAGCCCAATAAAAAGAAGGCTTTGAAGGCAATATGAGATTCAGAGAGCGATTCTGAAGAAGAGATGGACACGACTAATATGTATTTCATGACAAATGAGAACACATCCATGGTAACTTCCGAATCTCTTGATGAATGTGAATTGTCCATGGATGAATTGAGTAAAAGTTTGAAGAACTTTCCAACAACTATGATTTTCTTAAAAATAAGTATTAGAAAATGAAAGAGAAAAATAAACATCTTCAAAATAAATTAGTTGTTATTTCAAAAGAAAAAGAAATTCTGTCTTCCATACTTGAAAAGACACAAATGGTTTTTGATGAATACAAAATTTCTTGCAATGCAAAATTTTCAATCATTGATGAAAATGAGATTTTCACTATGAAAAACAAAATTGATACTTTGAGTATTATTTTAAAAAAGTGTGAATTTGGTAAGGCTAGATTAGAGGTTATGTTTCTAAAGAGGAAAACTCAAAGAAAATATCATGTTTCATACACACACTATCATACTCACACTCCATCACAATCACAAGCACAATATGTACAGCATGTTACACATGCTCATCATGCACACACAAATGCACATGCTTATGATGCTAACACACATCATGCATTTTATATACCAAGGTGTATACATGCACCTATCGTGGCCGCAAAGGTCATTTGGCTAAGTTTTGTTATGATAGATTGAATGCATCAAATAGTCATGTTTGGGTTTGAAAAAAAACATTCTAAGATCAAAGAAAGTTTGGTTACCAAAATCAACTACTACTTACATGATATAGGTATGAACAAAGGCTCCAAGACATAAGAAGCAGTGGTATATTGATAGTGGTTGCTCAAGGCACATGATTAAGATATCAGCAATTTGAAACCCTATGAAGGTGTCAAGAAGGTGGCACCGTCCCCTTTGGAAATGATTCAAAGAGTAAAATCATTTGTATAAGTAATATCAAGATTGACTCATCCTTAAATTGTAAATGTTGTTCTGGTAGATGGATTTAAACGTAATCTATTAAGCATTAGTCAACTTTGTGATAAAGGCTTAAAGATTATTTTTAATGACTCTACTTGTGATGTTTTAGATAAGAAATCAAATACTTATGTTCTTTTCGGTTTTTGTAAAAATAATGTTTTATATGATTGACATGCTAAATTTGAATTACAATGTCACTTGTTTGAATGCTTAATTAAGATTCTTGTTATAGCATAGGAGATTAGGCTATGTTTCTTTTGACCATCTATCCCGAATTAATTTTAAGGAATCAGTGAAGGATATTTCTTACTTGAAATTTAAAATGGACAACATTTGTGATGTGTACCAACTTGAAAAACAAACCAAGTCTCTTTCAAATCAATGAAGGATATCATGACATTTAGACCTCTAGAATTGATACATATGGATTTATTTGGCCCAATTTAAAATCAAAAGTCTTAGTGATAATCGTTTTATTTTTATTTTAGTTTATGTTTTCTCAGGTTTACATGGGTCTTCTTTTTAGAACATAAAGATGAAGTTTTTTCGCATTTCATGTTTTTAGAAAAAGAGTTGAAAAAGAAAAAGATTTCTCGTTTTTATGCATAAGGAGTGATAGAGGTAGTGAGTTCATCAACTATTCCTTTATCATGTATTGTAAAGAAAATAGAATTAAGCATGAATTGTCTTGTCTTAGAACTCCACAACAAAAATAGAGTCATTGAACGAAAGAATCATACTCTTCAAGAGATGGCTTAGACAATGATTAATGAATACGGACTCCCTAAATATTTATGGGCCGAGTTCGTAAACACTTAATGTTACATTCGGAATCAAATTTTTTTTTGCAAGAATTCAAATAAAACTCCCTTTGAGATTTAATATTTGAGAAAACCAAATGTTTCCTATTTCAAAGTTTTGGTTGCAAATGTTTTATTTTGAACACCAAAGGTAACTTAGAAAAAATGGATGCCATGTCTTTTGAAGCTATATTTTGTTGGATATTCAAATACTAGTAAGGCTTATAGGGTCTTCAATAAGTCAACTTTGACTATTGAAGAGTCCATGCATGTGAAATTTGAAGAATCTAACTCTTTTGTGAAGAATGTTGTAAAGATTGATTCTTTAGGCGAAGATTTTGAAAAAAAATTTCATGAAAGATTCATCGGCTCAAGCGAAGTATGACAAGAAAAAGTATGGCACAAATGGCGAAGCTCAAGATGTAAAAATGGAACTAACTTAACCATTTCTGAAGGATTAGATATTTGCTACAAATCATCCCAAGGACCTCATCATAGGTGACGTTTCCAAAGGGATAACTACTCGCTTCAAACTTTATGACATATATGGCCATTTTGCATTCATATCCCATATTGAGCCCAAGAACATCTTCAAAGTCGAGGGCGACTCATATGGTTGCTTATCATGCAAGAAGAGCTTAATCAATTTGAGCGCAACTAAGTTTGGCATCTTATTCCTAGACCCCATAGTAGACCAACTTTGGTACTAAATAGATTTTTAAGAATAAGTTGGATGAGTCAAAAAATATTATTAGGAATATACTAGATTAGTGGCTCAAGGTTATACTCAAATGAAGGAATTGATTTTGAGAAAACCTTTACACTCATAACACGGCTTGAAGCCATACAGATGACACTTGCTTTTACTTCATTCAAAGATTTTAAACTATTTCAAATAGATATTAAAACTATATTTTTGAATGGTTACATTGAGGAGGAGGTGTATGTTGAACAACTCTCCGAGTTTGTAATTTCTACACATTTGGAGTTTATTTTTAAACTTGAAAAGGCTTTATATAGTTTGAAACAATCTCCAAGAGCTTGGTATGAAAGATTGAGTACTTTTCTTATTTAAATGATTTTGTTAAAGGTAAAATTGATACTACCTTATTTATAAAGCATGTAGATGATGATATATTAATAGTGCAAATATATGTTAATGATATCATTTTTGGATCTATTAATGAAAAGCTTTGTAAGGATTTTGAATCATGCATAAAGAAAGAGTTTGAAATGAGTATGACAGAGAGCACAACTATTTTCTTGGACTCAAAATCAAGCAAGGGGGTGATGGGATCTTCATCAATCAAACTAAGAGAACTCATCAAGAAATTGAGCTTAAAGATGCAAAGATATGTAAGACTTTTATGGATACCACAATGAAACTTGACAAAGATGAACAAGGTAAAAATGTTGACATTAAACTCTATCGTAGCATGATTGATAGTTTGCTTTACTTGATGTCTAATAAGCCGGATATCATGTTTAGTGTGTATATTTTTCAATCTTATTCTAAAGAGTCACTTAATTGCCGTAAAATGCATTATAAGATATCTAAAAGGCACTATTGAAATGGGCTTGTGGTATCTGAAGACCGAACAATTCTCTATGACGAGTTATTCAGATATCGACTATGTCGGTTGTAAAGTGGATAGGAAGAGCATTAATGGAACTTGTCAATTCTAAGAAATTGTCTCTTCTGTGGTCTTCTAAGAAATAAAATTTCATAGCTCTCTCAGCCGAGGCGAAGTATAATGCGGTCAGATTTGTTGTGCATAAGTCCTTTAGATGAAACATACTCTGCTTGATTATGATTTGCATTTTGACAATATTAAAATATATTGTGATAATACTACCATTTATATGACCAAGAATGCAAATCAACATAGCAAGACCAAGCACATAGAGATTAGATATCACTTTCTTCGAGATCATTATGAGAAAAGAGATATTGAGATTGACTATATTTCTACCGATTTTCAATTAGCAGATAATTTTACTAAACCACTTGATCTTAATAGATTTTTTTATTTGTGGTGAATTGAATATTTGCATTATGGAACCATGAGTTTTTCAAATTATGTTTTGTTTGGTATTTATGTTTGATTTTTTTGTGTTTACTTTAAATTGGTATGATTTTGCTTATTTTAAAATAAAATTGGTATTAAGAATGATAAACTTTCAAATATTCTATTGGTATTATTAATTTTAATTAGTTTTTGAGTCTTTTTGATATATGACAAAAGGGGGAGAAGATTTATGAGTTAGTTGGTATTGAAGAGATTTATGAGTTAGAAATTATGATTTAGCTACTTGCTATATCTCTATGTCATGTTATATGCCTTACTTTGTTGCATACCTATTGATGGTTGGAGGCATGAATTGAAGTTGGTATGTTTATGCATGGTCTTTCATATTTCATATCTATACTTATATCAATATGATGACTTGTTTTGAAGTTGTAACATTTTAATCATAAATGATTGAACTTGATAGAAAAACATAATTTTAGGGGGAACTTTCAAGGTTCTATATTTGCCTATCCTCAAGAGCTCATGTATTTTGTCATCATCAAAAAGGGGAAGATTGTTGGTCGAAGGGTTTACTCTTCGGTTTTGTTTTAATAATTACAAACCATATAAAGTTATTCGGTACTAATCAAGTTTGTGTGTTTCTGAGTGTTTTAGGTTCTAGGAACATTATTGGTGTATTCTTCCTCAAAAGAAAGGTATTCTAGTCTCAAGATCACTCAAGGAAAGGGTTCGAGTTTGGATGATCAAGATTCATATTTTTGAAAAGCCCTCTTGAAGATTGATTGAAGGCATAGAGTAAAATTATAAGATAATAGAATGTTTAAAGTATAATATGTAGATTGATGCTCAAGAAGTCACACACGCAAAATATAAGTTTTCAAAATATGAGTTTTGATATCTAATTTTTCTCATTTTGGTATTTTACA